>JAVXUO010002249.1:0-75114 GCA_033065855.1 Escallonia rubra | reverse complement strand
TCTCGTGATTGCTGAATTCAGTCACCAACATATGGTTCTTATGGTCCCAGACGCACACTGGAAATGGTGTTACAAGCCCAGTATTAGTTTTCTGCACGTGAGCTCTCAATGACAAAGGCTATGTTGGTATAACCGTAGAATCCTTTATACAACAATGCTATCACATTATGGTAAATTTTAACAAAAAAACCATGGCTATCCTTCTTATTCATCAATGCTTTCTCAACCCCTTTTCAGTTTTGTGAACCCTTTACTATGGAACAATATGCAACCTATGGTTGCAAAGTGCTTAATAATGATCAATGACTCTTTTGGTAACTGTATGCAAAATATACCACTAGTTACAAAACGTCTTTAACAACAAATTCACGAACCCCTTACTACCTTACAAAACATCTTTAACCTATTACCTGTAACCACCACAATCACCCCTCTAATACACCTTCATCATCACCACCCCCATTGAACCCCTTACTACCTGCTACCACCATCATCAACAAAGCCTAACATCATAGCTACCAACCCAACAAACCCACCACCACCACTATCGCGTCATCCAAGTTTGTGCTTTGAGTAGTTTGGCATTTGGATATTGAATGCACCGTTAGGCAGTGGGATATCGGCTAATTATAGCAGAACATCTTGACTCTATAGGGGCGCTAGCTCTTGACTAATATCAAAGGAGTCTAGAGCATCAGCTAATTACGTTTTCAAGTCCCTGTGATATTAGTCAAGCGCTGAAGCTAGCCTTAATAGAATCAGGAATTCATTTCGGTCATACACTAGTTATTAGCCTATTAGCAGTGTGAAAGAGTCCCCTATTTGTCTGTCATTCGCTTGTGTTAGTCATATTAGCTATATACTTTAGATTTTCTAAAAAGCAAATTTTTTGAGACGAAAAGAATCATATAGAATAACTGTGAATTGTTGAAAGAGTATCACAAAATCATCACGTATACAACTGGGTCAAAGTTACATGGAGTTATTTCTTTTATATCCTTTGTGATTACTCGGAATTCGAGATTAAGCGTGTCTCTATACCTTTGGCTTCCACATGTTAGGGGTACCTCAATCCAACGTAATGCCA
Source organism: Escallonia rubra (assembly GCA_033065855.1). NCBI lineage: Eukaryota > Viridiplantae > Streptophyta > Magnoliopsida > Escalloniales > Escalloniaceae > Escallonia > Escallonia rubra. Next base: position 74,027 of record JAVXUO010002249.1, on the reverse strand, counting down.
CGACAGAGTCTGCTCGTTAGGACATATATTGTAGGTGAAGATCTGTATGGAATACTAAATAATGTACTTATCATAAGCACATGGTTACATTCCTTACCTTCATGGTTAGGCCTTTGTTTACGTGCTGTTCTTAATGAAGCAAAACCAAAGACCATGGAAGCCAGAGAATTCCATTTCGAAAAACTCCAAGAATACTCTTCACTCTACTGATCATGCCTTCTCACGATACTGATCATGCGCGAAACTAAAGTAGGAACTAAGGCTCTATTTTTAGCTATGGTGTAACTTCATGCCTTCTCACGCTCATCATTGTTTGATTTGTAGTTGCTAGGTTTAGTTCATTGGTTGTTGGATTGAGTTACTGATCTTTGTTTTGCTTGCATTGCGGATGCGTTTTCGTTCGTCATTGTTCCTCTCTCAAAACAAATCTCTGGTGCTGGTATAGACTTTTGTATGCCTTTGTGTAGGTAGTAGTAAAGATACAAGATCTGAATATTTGAGCGTTCATTTGTCAATAGTAATCTGGATATATTTATTAGATTTGTTGGTGGTTTTATTAGATAGATGGTCATCTCCTGGTTTTAGAGTCAATGCTCATGTAGTCCCCCACCATGTAAGCTACCATGTAAGCTACAGAAAGGGAAAGAGTAGAATTTGAACTATGCATTCTCTTAGATTACATTTCCCATTTTGCAGCTATAAAATTGATGCTCATCAATTGAATAATGCCCGATTGGTTTTTCATGTTAAAGTAGGTTAAATGGCTTCTGCTTCGGTGAACAGGGATGTTTCAGTCGGCAGGCACTTCTTCAAGGTCATGATGCCTGGTTTTCATGCAGAACTTGTATGCCATCCCGCTTTCTCTGTGTTTTCGTGCGTGTTAAAAGTTTTATCGTTGGTTAAAAACTTACCTGTCTTATTGTATTATGAATATGTTAGGCCATACCGGTAGCATTTTGCAGATTGCTTACCACATTGAGATTTGAAGCAACTTTAACCAGCCGCAAGGGGTCATGGCCTGTTAAATTGAAGAAGAAGGTTGGCCAAGAGGAACTTTGCTTCGAAGAGGGTTGGAACGAATTCGTGCAGCAGCATGACCTTTATCTAGGAAACTTTGTAATCTTTGAACACATGGGGCAAATGTGTTTTCAAGTGCTGGTGTTTGATCATAGCACTTGTGAAAAAATTGCTTTCCCCCAATGTTGAACTCTGAGCAGTAATTAGACAATATTTTAAATTAATCGCATCGGATATGTAAATTTTGAACAATTTTGTGTTATTTGAACATTGACTATTTGTTTGATAATTTTAGGTTGTTAATTGTGATTATTGATCGATGATTTTAGGTTGTTAATTGATGATTTTAGATTGTTAATCATGCGTTTGAGATATTGAGATTGTTGACAGAGGATGAGACCCAATTGGTTTGAGTTTTTTATTACAGGTTTAGGAATTAAAAAATTAAAAAAAAAGTTTAAAAAAATGACTTTTAGCGACGGATTAATTCCGTCGCTAAAAGTTTTATCCGTCGCTAATTTCCTTAAAAAAGAAAATAAATTAAAAAACGTAAACATAATTAGCGACGGATATTCCGTCGCTAATTTAGAAATAAATCCGTCGCCAAACGTTCTATATTAGACGACGGATTTTATAATTCCGTCGCAAAACTTTTAGTAACGGCCTTTTATACGAGGGATTTTTAGCGACGGGTATTACGTCGCTAAAACTTTTAGCGACGGAATATAGGCTTTTAGCGACGGATTTTCCCGTCGCTAAAAGCCTTATTCCTTGTAGTGCCCCCACCATTAATATTTGTCAATTCAAAACCCAGCCAAGCGTAAGTGCGAGGCTTCTTTGCCATGATGATAAGAGTTCGCGACAAAGTAAAACGCAAGCATGATGTGGTCGGCCTGAGCTAAAGAACACACACTTGCACAAAATGAACACCCTCCAAAGGAGAGGTGACCCCTCGAGGGGACATTCAAACACTTAGCATATGCAACAACTTGCATGCACAGCTTTGTGTACTCTCCCGAAAGAGGCTACCATGGGGCACAACCTCTAAAAGATCTCGAGATCCCATGATTCGTCTTCCTAAAGATGATTACGAATAGCCTATTCAGGCGACATTCTAAGCCTTAGCTCTCAAGAGCTAGGCTTCTAGCACCTTACTTGGGGCAAAGTTCCAAGGCTTAAGCTTCCAAGAGCTTAGGTCCGAGCACATGAAGGAGAAAAATATCATTACCTCTACAAGTGGATGGAGAATCCCTTGCAAATCTGGCACGTGTCTCGAGATACCAGGTATAAACTTTCTCAGCCAAACATTTTGGCTAAGGAAGTGGGGGGCTTATGATATAACATAAATATAACTCCCAATAATTGGGGAATACCCCGCAATCTTAGTCAAACTGGGAGATCAAAAATTATCTTATCAGAGATCGTGACGTGATCCTCAAGGATCCTAACACGATCCTAACACATCTGGCCCACGGCCCAGTCCTACTAGGAGTCTTCTCCTACAGCTATATAAAGGGGTCTAACCCCTCAGGTAAAAGGACACAATTCATGCTTTTTCAGAGTTATTATTCTGTAGCTGCGCTCTGACTTAAGCATCGGAGAGTTTTCTGTCGAGAACTCCACCCGGCGGTCACTCGTTGTCGCGCCCCGAAAACGCGAGGCCGCGACTAACATCAAACTCCATTATATACCATTACAGTTCTAAAGATAACGGTATAGACAGAGCAACTAAATCCTCTAAGATAAAATATCTCCTCAAACAAAAGTCTAAGACAATCCGTTCACCAAAATAATTCCACTGAGTATTGCTTTACAAAATAAATTACCAAACGCAGCGGTGAAATAATTTACATTGCTCAATTATACTAACAAAGACTAAAAACTCTAATTTTCCCCAAACATGCTATGCCCGAAAATCACGTCTGATACCTGTGGTAAGGGACAAAACAAACGAGTAGGGGGGGTGAGCTCGAATAGCCCAATAAGGTAGACAATGGTAAGATGTCAATCAATAAAGGTATAATCTAATAACAATATGGGATATGAAACAGACCAATCATGTCTCACTATCAAATATCGAAGTATCAAAGATTAGCAATTAACCCAAAACACATTTCAATAATATGTAGGGTATACTACAAACATGGGATAACTATGGTGGTCATAAGACCCAAATGTCGAACCAAACATACAAACATCAAACGCGTGCTCCGGAGCGTACTAGGAGGCTTTGGCTATCTAGTATAACAAATATGTGTCCAAAGGACCCTCTCAAGTTGAGAGTTGTTCAACATAGTCAATGTCAATCTTAAATTGACGGTCACAAATGTACAAATTCAAAGTTGAGCATCATTAAGACACAAATGAGAAATGGTGAACAATGTTCTCAAGAAGGCAAAAGTGGAGCAATCAATTACAAACGGGCATAGATGAATCAAAAGTGACGAAAGTATAAGCCTTCGGATTTTCGAAGATACCTTTCCACAGCAAAAATCGTATAAATCCTTACCTCAAACAAGCTTTTGATCCAAAGAAAACCTTATAGCACCACTCTAGCGCCAATGAGCTTCCCAAGCCTCCTATTCTCTCTCTCTCCGCTGCAAAGGAGCAAGAAATCAAGAACAAAAGGGCTAAGAATGAAATAGAACACTATTTATAGGGGACAAAAATTTTAAACCTTTAAGTCGACCGAAAACAACTTTCAGTCGACTGAAAGTACTGTTCAAATCACTGTTCATAGTTACTGTTCAAAAATCATTGTTCATCGACTAAAACTTTTAGTCGACTGAAATCACTCTTTTAGTCGACTAAAACCTTTAAATTTGACTAAAAGTCCAGAAAACCATTTTTACACTATTTAAACACTTTTTAGTCGACCGAAAACACTTTTAGTCGACTAAAACCTTTTAAATTCGACTAAAAGTTACTGTTCATTTGACCAAAAATTTCAGAAACAATGCCAATTCATTTTCTAAGTTTTAACAAAAGACCACAAACTATTTATTCAAAAATATACAAATTTTACATAAGAAAAAGAAAACTTTCGAGGTATTACACTCGTTTTCTGTCTTACAGGTTATTGGTTCAAGCTCGGATTCCGAAATATACACTGAGCATATTTTTATCAGAACAAAAAACATTGCACCGTGTATGAACTGGCCCAGATCTAGCACTGATGCAGACACTGTCATGCTGATAAGATTTTCATTCCCAGCCTTAACTACTGCGCTTAAGAGTATCCATCATTTATGTCCCGCTAGATGATGTAGCCAAAAACCTATCGCCATCCGCTTCCTAGCCCTGACAAAAAGCTACATTAATGTTCACTTTCTCCCAGTGGTGCAGGTATGGACCATTATTACAGGCAATTGACTCACAAACAATAGTACTGGCTCTAAACCAACCGATGGAGTCTTCTTATCTCTGTATGTACGATGCGTGCGCAGTTCTCTCATTACGTAACCCATGATCATTTTTTAAGAGATATTTGATAAAAATTAAGAAAACATATTTAAAAATTAGAAAAATATTTTAACATTATGGAACCAAAAAAGGGAGTATCTAAATTTACAATTCAATCCTAAAGATGCAATATTCTATTCCTCTTCCATTACTTCTTTGAATTATTTTCATGAAATTTCAGTCATACCCCCGAAAAATATGGCATACACACATAGGTTACTATTCATCCACGTATAAGCTTTAAATTTAACACAAACTTTTTAGTACAGGCAGATGTAGATAATTTTTTCGTTCTTACCTACTCAAAGAAAGACATGTCATTTTATATTTAGCAACGTGAACCTTCTTTCTCCGTAAATACACGATGCAAGTTCACTCTGTGGGCTGAGCTCCTACTCACCTTCTTCCTCAAATTACACTCTGATACGGCGTGGTAATGCTAATATTGATCTTAATGCCTCTATCATGCAGCATATTTGTTCATTTTATGTGGACTCTTTAGTGTATGGTGATTGCTAGCAAAGAATAAAGTTTAAAAATCATGTGATAGATTTTCCATCTTTTTTTTTACTGCACGTCTAGTAAATATGCAAGTGCTATAAAGAGGGATTTTAGTAACTATTCCTCAGAAGCTCTGCTGCTTGCGAATTCACTTATAATATTTCTACTCATGTTCTTGCTTGATCAAGATGGAAATAGTTTCATTGTCTTGCTGATCCCATGGGGCATAACATCCTGATGGCGACAGAGACGGGAACTCTTGCTACGGATGACGCCATTTAAACATCAGCAGTTCTTCGGCGAAGGCTTTGACTCATGTGCAGGGATGAAGAGCTACCCCAAGGCAATCTGATATTCATTTGTGTTAAGTGGTTCAAGTGTGTCATTGGCGAAACTTGATGAGATGCGTGGATAAGAAAATTTTGTCAAATCGATCCAAATATTCCCTCTTTTTTATAGTAAAATCACATTGAATAAAAAAAAAGATAGTAAAATCACATACCTCATACCTGTCAAGTATGAAAGAACTCAAACATCGATGACACACACACACACACTCACAGCAGACGCACACAACTCACACACACAAACTTAACACACACATCAGCCACCAATCGCACAACAACGTCCACCAATCGACCATTTCCTCCGTCAATCACACACCCAAGGCCGGCCACAAACATAAGGGCCACCTTCTCCGTTTTCTATAACTGCAGAGTCATTAAGGTAGAAGCGGAAATACAGAGAAGGGGAAACTGAAATTTAATTAAGAAAATGGAAAAAAATGCACTTACGCAGGGTCATCTGTGAGAATGAGATACTGATTGCTTGGGTTTGTTTTGTGTATTCTAACCTGTGCTTCCTTGGTTCTCACCCTGTGCTTGCTTGGGTTTGAGACCTGTAAAGCAGGAAGTTGTTGATCAATATTGATCAACAACTTACAGAAACTTGGGCTGATTTGATTATCTAAACTTACAGAAACTTGGGCTGATTTGAAGAGATGATTCTGAATATCTAAAAGCCGATCATGAATATCTACAAACGGTAAAGAGATGATTCTGAATATCTAAAAGCCGATCATGAATATCTAAACTTACAAAAACTTGGGCTGATTTGAAGATGGGCGGCGCGGTTGTGGTGGCGGCGCAGCAGTGGTGGTGACGCAGTGGTGGTGGCGCAGTGGTGGTGGCGTCGCAGCAGTGGTGGTGGCGTCGCAGCAGCGGTCCTTCGGTTTTGAAGATGGGCGGCAGTGGCGGCGTCGGAGGCGGTGGCAGGATCTATTCCGTCGGGGCTAGGTTGCCGGGGATGGCGACGGAGGATAAATCGCCGGTGAGAGAGAGAGAGAAAGAGAGCAACGGGAGAAAGAAAAGAAGAAGGGGATCTGATCTATTTAAGGCTTTTAACGACGGAAAAAACCCGTCGGTAAAAGTCCGTCGGCAAAACCCTACTTTCACCGACGGGTATTTTTACCGACAGAAGTATTCCGTTGTTAAATAGTTTTATCGACGGAACACACCCGTCGGTAAAAGTTCGTCGGCAAAACCCGACTTTCACCGACGGTTATTTTTGCGGACGGAATTATTCCGTCGGTAAATAGTTTTACCGACGGACGTTACCCGACGGGTGTATTCCGTCGCTGAAAATACTTTTAGAGACGGAATTTCGTCCGTCGCTAAAAGTCCGTCGCTAATTCCCTCTTTTCTTGTAGTGAATAACAATGCTCACACTACTGTCAATTGAACAAAAAATGGCAAAGAAATACAAAGTCAAAGAGAGCGATGGTGATGAAAAGAATGCTAAGGTCGTTAGTTGACGTCGATTTCAGTCGATGGAGATGGAGAAATGAAAAAGGGATGGAGAAGGTCAGTTACGTAGAGTATATGAGTGACTCTCGGTGGCAAGGCAGAGTGGGAAGTGTTATTTTACTTTTTTTGTCGAGATAATGGACATTTGTCGATATCTCAGTGAGTTTGAGTGTAACACCAAAACCAAACGAGTTATCACTGTAAGCTGCCGTGCACACACGATGCGTGTGCGCTTCTGTTATTGTATAATTCCTGATTACTTTTTATGCGATTTTGGTAAAAATTAGAAAAACATCTTTAACATTAAGTCACCAAAGCCGTATCTCGAATTGAGAAAATAACATTTATAACGTCAGAGATTAATTTTCATTACTAATAATACGACGGACTAGCCAATTGATAACATTGAATGACCCTCATTTTTGTTTTATCACAACACTGTAGCTACATTAATTTTGACCCCATAGACAAAATCGGAATTATGTGGCTAGTGTACTTTAGGAAAAATAAATAAACAAAGAGACGTGAATTAGAAATTGAAATGTAACAATAAATTCCGTTTTACCAAAAAAAAAAAAAAAAAAAAATTCCCAAAAATCATAATAAAAGAAAAATTAAATCTCATCAAATGAAATTGGACTAAAATTGAACTACCCTAAAATGGACTGCCCTCTGGCTCTCTCTCCCAGCCCTACACACGCAGACATTAGCAAACCCACACACACACATCAGCAGAGGCCAAGTGCCAAATAGAGCCATGGACAGCGATTCTTGGACGGCTCGCCTCTCTTCCGCCTCCAATCGCCGATTATTGATTGCTAGAGTGTGTAGTGCCTCTGGCTTGTGTGACGCCGTCACGAAGAGTTGCTTCTTCGACTGAGGAAGAAAGCAAAAGGTTTTGGCAGATATTTGGACGTTTCTTTGTTGAGTGAAAATCTGGTACGTGAAGCAAGCACATTAATTCTAGTGCTCCCAAAGGAGAGTGAAACAATCTGGTATAGTGGATCCATTGCTCTGTTTAATTATAGTGATCCTAAAGGAAAAGGGAAGAGTGAAACAGCCAAGAGAGACGGTGTAATTTTATTTTTCCTGTTATCAGTTGTGGGAATGAAATGGACGGTTCATGGTGTAGATTTCTCTTGATGGGTTTCAAAAAAATTAACGTGGTTGACGAAATTAAGGAAGAGTTCCCATGCCCAGCAATTTGCCGACTACCACGACCGGTGATTTGCAGATTCTTGGACTGCTCACTCTCTTCAGCCCATAGACGTCCATCCACCGTAACGCCGCCGCGCCTCTCTTCCACGGTTAGTTCAGCGAGAAGAACACAGGCCTGGAAGCCTCCACTACCTTCATCACAACGACCGAGTGCCGCCGGCCACGTCAGTCGCAGATCCACGAACACCAACGACCAACAATCACCCACCCGCGATCACCGAGTCCCGCCGACAGCCACCAGCGGCCACCAGTCGTCCATTTGCGCCGCCGCGCCTCTCTTTGACAGCCCAGCACCGCCGGCCCCCCACGACCCTTAAGTCTAGACTTCCATCCACCTCCAATCGCACAACCACTGTAATTGCAGAGTAGTTAAGGAAGAAGGAAATACATAGAAGGGGAAAGGGTAGGGGAAATGCATGGAAGATAATGAAAAAGTTAAAATTAGGAAAATTAGAGATGCATGAACACAAAAAAAAAAAAATGGACTAATGAAAAAAAGAGTGGAGCGTTTGGATAAAAAGAATTTTACCATGAATGATGAAGTTGTCAGTTTCTGATTTCAATACGTAACGGAGATGGAGGAAGGAAGGAGGAGAAGAAGATAGACTCGTGAGGGAGAAAGATAGTTACGTGAAGTGTAGGTACTGGGGTATAGCATTTTACATTTTTAGCCGGACACTTGTCGGCACGTGAGCGAGTTTCGGTGTAACACCAAAAGGGTGGGTGTTACACCAAAAAATGAAAAAGATATTCTCATTATAAGTAGTACGAGTCACCGTAACACACGCGATGCGTGTACAAAAACAAAGTTGATAATATCAATCTCCTTAAAAACATTAAGAATCGCGTATAAGTGTTTATTATCACATTCAATAATATGAATCTTAAACTTTAGTAAAATAAATTAGTCATGCTTTCGGTAAAATCAGTTAACAAAATATTTTTATCTTATCAAACTTATATTTGATTTTAGGGTTAATTAAACTTATGTCCCTGAGGTTTAAGTGTAATTGCACGCGTGTCCATAAGTTTAGAAAATAGGCACTTATATCTTTTGACCTAACGGAATATCCAAATACATACGGAATTGTCGAAATGACCATATTGCCCATGACTTAAACTGTAATTACTTGAAACGCCATCCCCGAAAACTATTCAATCTAAGTCATCCCTGTCCTCACCCCGCCGGTGCCTCCCTATCCTCACTCCGTCGGCTCCTCCCTGTCCCCTCCCCCCTGCGCCTCCCTCCCTCCACCCCGGCTCCCCCTTCCCTTCCCCCCAACCCCGCTGCCCACCCCCTTCCCTTCCCCCCAACCCCACTGCCTATCTCTCCCTTCCCCCAGCTCGCCCCCTCTCCCTTCCCGCCGGCGCCATTACAGCCACGGCCGCACATCGAGCCACATGTCGGTCAATCTTATATCTGCCGCTACACACGCCGTCGTCCCTCCCTCTCCCTAACCTGATGCCCGCCCTCCTACTCTTCGCCGATGGCAACAGGCCCACCGCCGCACAACGAGCCCATTGTGTTCTGGTAGAGGGAAGAGGTTGTCGGCGGCGAGGTGGGGTGAGGGAGGGGACTGCCGGCTGAGTGGGGTGAAGGAGGGGCTGTCGGCTGCTAGGTGGGGTGAGGGAGGGGGCTGCCGGCGGCATGGGGAGAGGGAGGGGGCGACTGGAAATTCAGATTTGGAAGAGAGAGTTTCTAAAAATATTTGGAGAGAGAAACCCATTTCTTTAAAAATTAGGTTTTTAACAAGGGTAGTATTGTCATTTAAAAAATGATGACATCACCGAAAAAGTACACTTTTTGGACGGATACTTGACGGATGGACACAAGTGTTACCTTTTTAACGTTTGTGGACACGGTTTGTTACCTTTTGAAACTTTGTGTCCTTGACTGTAATTACACCTAAACCTCAGAGACATAAGTGTAATTAACCCTTGATTTTAATTACAGTTTTTTTTAATAAATTTGAAATTGTTAAAACCAAACATGTATAAAGATAAAGTTAACAATAGGGTATTTTTTAATATCAAGTTTGAAATTTTATAATTTACTTTAACTATATATTTTTTAATGAAATTTAAATTATGAAAAGTAAACATGTCTTTATAGGTAGTTATTTACCATTTTATGATTTGTATTTTGTGTCATTTTCTAAAAAAATTCTTGGAATACCACTCGTCATCATTCTAGATAAGTAGTTATGTAACACCAAAAAAGTTTTACACCACCAAACCATGTTTTCCCTTTATGTATAGTATAGATAGATAAGTAGTATAGATACAGAAGATATAGATAGATTAATTTTATTTAAAAAAAAATCGAACATCACGTAAAAGTATTTATTGTCACTTTCGGTAAAATTAATCTTAAATTGTAGAAAAATAAGTTTGTCATGCGTGTTATAAAATAAGTTAGAAACATATTATCATCATATCAAACTTAAATTTAATCTTAACTACAATTTTTTTAATGAATTTGAAATTGTTAAAACCAAGCATGTGTAAAGATAAAGTCACCAATATGGTATTTTTGTAATATCAAGTTTGGGTTTTATAATTTATTTTAACTACTCCCTCCGTCCCTAAAAAACTGATCATATTTCCTTTTTGGGCCGTCCCACAAAAAGTGATCACTTCCAAATTAAGAAAGATTCTATAAGTATTTTTACATATTTATCATTTTTATACTTTTTCATTCTATTTCTTGCACCACATTTAATTCTCTACCAACTCATTTTTTCTCTCCTGGCCCACCACTTTACACTTTTATTCTCTTTCTCTATCCACATTTAACACTCTACCAACCAATTTTCTCTCTCATGGCCCACTCTCTTACCATTTCTCTCTAAAGGGTACAATGGAAAAGACACACAATATATAACCTAAATTCTTAATATACGTGCAAAGTAAAATGGATCAATCTTTTAGGGACGGGAGGAGTATATATATTTAATGAAATTTAAATTATGAAAATCAAACATGTTTTTATAGATAGTTATTTACCATTTAAGATTCGTATTTTATGTCATTTTTCAAAAAATCTCTTGAAATGTCATTTGTAACCATTCTAGATATGTAGTTGGTAACACCAAAGATGTGTTACACCAAAAGAAACTTTGCCTTTATATTACACCAAAAATGTAAATAGTGTTCTCCTTATAAAAGTCTGTGTGTGTGTATATATATAATTATAACCTTCGCTTAAACTCCTCAAAAGGCTATGAGAGACTATTTATGCAGAGGATTGCGACATGTAGGATTTTTAGAACTCTATCTTTACGAAACGTAGGATTTTTTAGGAACCTTATTTTTCTGCCACATAAGCATCAACTTTACATATGGTAGTTCCCTAACTTAATTGGTCTCTTCATTTAGAGTCCATCATATTTATTTTGACATTTTATTTCTTTTCTACCCTATTTAACTCTTTCGTATAATTTATTACTAGAAAATTCGTGGGTATAATTTACCCTATATTTGTAAACTTTATAAAATTAAGAGGCCAATCATACACCTTATAAAATTCTACCTAATCATTATACTTATATAATAGGCCCTACTTTTGATTATTAACAACATACAAGAATCAAGAATCCTATTTGTTATGGTATTCTTTTCTTTTCCCACCTTTGTTTTGGTGTTCTTTTCTTTTCCTACCTTATTATATAAATTTTTTCTATCATTTATTATTAGAAATTTCATAGGTATAATTTACCCTATATTTGTAAACTTTATAAAACAAAGAAGCCAAATCATACTGTAACACCCCCGAAAATTCGAAGCTTTAACACTCAGACTTTTCCGAAACGTTGTCACCCCAAACTCCCGGAGCGTTAAAACAATCACTATTTAAGGACATAAAAACCTCGATTTCAAATAACTAACTATGAAAACCTATGTCAGAGCATCTAATCATTACAATTCCTCAAATCAATTTAAATCTAACCAACAAGTTAGAAAAGTTTAACCGCGTAAGGGTCTTAATGATCAATACTAAAAATTAAATAAACTTCCTTACGCTCGACTCTAATCAGTGCTAACAACCTTAACCTAATGCTGGTTATCACCTGCGAGAAGGAAGTCAAAGGAAAGTGAGCTTTCGAGAGCCCAGTAAGGTCGATCAAAGATTAAAACAACAAAATGATTCAGACAAGTTTTTCAAATAGAGTCAAACGAAACTTTTTAAGAGTATTTTCAATAAAACACAACATTTCAATATAGACGAACAATACGAACGGTTTTACATTCAAGTCCAATAACATTTTTTCAAAGGATTTTGTTTTTGATAAAATCACTGCAATTTGATATAAACATAGGGACGAGTATCATCTTAATCCCTTAAATCAGTAGTTATTCAAAAATACTTGAAGTATAATAAAAGGAAATAGGAAATATTGAACATGAGCAGTACAATATAGCAAAGCCACCCCGGCAGTACTCGATACAATTTATATATGCATATGTACACTGACTGATCCATCTAGGTACTAGTTTAACCTAACCAACAGACCATCCTTATAACTCCAACAACACAGACCATTCTTATAACTCCCAGGTTTACTAACTCATGTCAATATTCAAGAAATTTAAACACAATTCAAAATGTTTTACAATGATTGAATTAAATAAACAGATGAGAATAACGAATTTTAAACAATCGCTATCAGGCCCAAATTAGGGTTTCATTGATAGTTTCAAAACATCTTTTATATCAAACATAAAATCGAATAAATATAGTTCATAAAGTTGTCATAATAAAACATTTTGTTAACCCTACAGTTATTTAACCTAGGATTATATTTGGTTTTGATGATAACTAACATTGATGTTTATGTTGTCTAACATGCATTGAGTTGATGAAGCAATAGGAACTATCTCATACTCATGTGAACGGATTATTAGACGAGCAACATGGTCAAAGACTCTCAACGGAATGCATCAAAGAAGGAATTCGTCGATTGAAGTTTTCATGCTTTTATTTCCTTCTTTGTAAAATAGACATAGAGAGATGATCGTTACGATGACTATATACCTAGAACTTGCCTATAGGTTTTCCTTGCATGCGTAAAAGTTTTTCATGCTTTAAAAATAAGGAAACTGCATTTTCAGGAATGCAGTCGACTGCATTGGATTGCAGTCGACTGCAAGTTGGGCAGTGAGGTATTACAGTCGACTGCATTGGAATACAGTCGACTGCAATACTTCCAGTAGCCTATTACAGTCGACTGCATTGGATTACAGTCGACTGCAAGTTGGAAATTTGAATTTCCAAGGGCTACTTTTGGGAATACAGTCGACTGCAATGGGACATTGCAGTCGACTACATTTACCGTTTTGGCGCAATTAATGCTCCACCTACCCCAAACGGTCATATTTATTCCCACCTCTATAAATACTCATTTTGGGCATTGTTTTCAATCATCAATTGCATTCAAAGCTCTCCTATCTTTCATATTCTCAAAGATCAAAGCAATTGTTCAATCTCTCTTGGTTTTCATTGATTTCTCATCCATTTCAAGAGAGCATTTATTGTGAGCTTACATTTGAGGGATATACACTTTCATAAGTCATCATACACTCATCTCTCTTGTTCTAAGTGCTTAAACTTGTACTCATCTACTTCTTGAGAGTGAAATCTTGTACACAATTCTTCATTGAAAGGTTCTTGTATCAAAGCTTGGGGCTGTCAAGCTTTGGAGGTTTGGGTTTGTCAAAGCTTGTTCTTGATGTGGGCATAGCATCAAGGGATTGTAAGAGGTTCGATCTTGACTCGTAAGGAAGATCATACTAGTGGATTCTAGGGCCTTTCAAGGGACTTCCTTGGAGGGGTGGACGTAGGCTTGTGGGTATATCAAGCCGAACCATTTAATTCTCCTTGTCAAGTATCTCTAAACCCTTCTCTCTTTACATTATCATTTTACATTTGTGTCGAGATTGGTTGTTTGCTTATTTGAGTTATTAAGATTGAGGTTTGTTGTTCATTAATTTTTAAAGTAGTCTTAAAACCCTATTCACCCCCCTCTAGGGTTATTTTATTGGTTTCAAGTGGTATCAGAGCCTCGGCTCTTGTTATATTGGGTAATGCCAAGAGAGTTAATCGATCATGGCTTACGTTGGGGGTATGGAGGGTAGTTCTACCACTAGGCCTCCATTGTTTAATGGGACCAATTATAGTGTGTGGAAAGTTAAGATGAAAATCTACTTAGAATCTCAAGACTATGAGATGTGGGATATTGTTGAGAATGGCTCATTCGTTCCGATAAAGGTGGTTGACAAGGTTGAAGAGCCTAAATCAAAATTGGAGTATAGTGATCATGACAAGAAGATGATTTGTATGAATGCTAGAGCAAAAAATTGTCTTGTATTTGCTTTAGACACTAATGAACTCAAGAGAGTCATTATGTGTAATTCCGCTAAGAGTATTTGGGATACTCTTCAAGTCACTCATGAAGTGACTTCTCTTCTTAGAGACTCCAAGATGAATTTATTGTTTAGAGATTACGAGTTATTCCGTATGCTTCCAAATGAATCCGTTACGGATATTAATACTCGTTTTACTAACATTGTGAATCCTTTGAAGCAATTGGGCAAGGAATTCACTAATGGCGATCTCGTAAGTAAGGTGATTAGGTCCTTACCAAGAGCTTGAGATGTAAAGATCACCGACATCCAAGAATCGAAAAATCTCAATATCTTTCCTCTTGATGAATTGATGTGCTCACTCATGACGTACGAAATGCAACTCAAGACCTTTGATCAAGAGGACGTCAAGAAGAAGCCTACATCAATTGCTCTTAAAGCTTCATCTTCAAACCTTGAGTCAAGTGATGATGATGAAAGAGGATATTGCAATGGTTACAAAGAGCTTCAAGAAGTTCTTAAGATTTAAAAGGAATGATGGGAGAAGGCAACAAAATGCTAGCAACGAAGAAAAGCTTTGCTATAAATGCCACAAGCCGGGACACATGAAGATAGATTGTCCTATCTACAAAAGAGAGAAGAAGGAAAGAAGAGATGTATGGGAAAGAGCTAAAAGAAGACAATTCTCTAAGAAAGAGAACAAGGAGAAGGAAAGAGCAATGAATGCCGAACATACTCCAACATGAAGTGATTTTGATTCAAGTGATGAAGAGAATGATCAAGCAAATGTATGCTTCATGGAAAATGATGAGGTATGTCTCAAAGCAAATTCTAGTAACAAGAAATGGATTCTTGATAGTGGATGCTCAAGACATATGACCGGCAACATATCACTTTTCACCTCGATTGATCTTAAGGAAGGAGGAAACATAACCTTTGGTGACAATTCTCAAGGAAGAATCAAAGGTAAAGGAACTATTGGTAAGGAACCACATTCAATTGAGAATGTGTTATATGTTGAAGGATTGAAGCATAACTTGCTAAGTATTATTCAATTTAGTGATAAAGGTTTTAAAGTTATCTTTGAGGCTTCTCAATGCACTATTCTATCCTTGAAGAACAATGAAACTAGTTTGGTAGGTAGTAGAGATAATAATGTTTACTCCATTCAATTAAATGATTTAGCAAACCAAGATGCCAAGTGTCTTAGTGCTATTAGTGAAACATCTTGGCTTTGGCATCGAAGACTTGGTCACATGCACATGGAGCACTTGAATGATATTTCAAGCAAAGAACTTGTGAGGGGTCTCCCGAAGATCAAGTTTGAGAAAGATAAAGTATGTGATGCTTGTCAAATGGGTAAGCAAAAGAAAGTCTCTCACAAACCGAAGAAAATGGTATCTACTTCTAGACCCTTGCAATTACTTCACATGGATTTGTTTGGACCAATTCCTACTACTAGTCTTGGTGGTAAATCATATTGTTTTGTTATTGTTGATGACTATTCTCGCTATACTTGGACTTTCTTTTTGGCTACCAAAGATGAATCTCTAAATGTGTTCACTTCATTTGCAAAACGTGTTCAAAATCAAAAAGGTTATTTGATTACCAACATTCGAAGTGATCATGGTAGAGAATTTGAAAATTCAAAAATAGGAGCCTTGTGTGATGACTTTGGGATATCACATAATTTTTCGGCTCCTAGAACTCCTCAACAAAATGGTGTTACCGAAAGAAAGAATAGGTCTTTGCAAGAAGCGGCAAGAACAATGCTTAACGAATATAGTTTACCTAAATACTTTTGGGCGGAGGCGGTCAATTATGCTTGTTTTATTCTTAGTAAAGTTATCTTGCGAAATTTTTTGTTAAAAACCCCTTATGAGCTCTTTAATGATAAGAAACCTAAGGTGAGCTTTTTTAGAGTCTTTGGTTGCAAATGCTTTGTTTTAAATACCAAGGATCACCTTAGCAAATTTGATTCCAAAACCTTTCAGGGTATTTTTCTTGGTTACTCTAATAATAGTATGGCATATAGAGTTTATAATAAAAGTACTTTGGTTGTTGAAGAATCCATTAATGTTACTTTTGATGAGACTAATCCTTTTCTTCGGAGGACTAACATTGTTAATGTAGATGACATGGACAATGACTTGAGAACTTTGGACATAAGTGAAACACTACAAGGCAACCCCAAAGAAATTGATCTAGGGGAGCAACAATCAAGTTCTCAAGGGGGAAACGAGGAAGCAATCACTGATGCTTCAAACTTGGACAACTCTCAAGAATTACCAAAAGATTGGACTTACAAAAAGGATCATCCAAGCGATCAAATCTTAGGTAATCCTTCGAGTGGGGTAAGAACTCGACGCTCTCTTCAACAACATGTTAATATAGCGTTTCTTTCCCGAATTGAACCGAAAAAAAATTTCCGAAGCTCTACATCATGAATCTTGGATGCTTGCTATGCAAGAAGAGCTAGTTCAATTTGAAAGAAATCAAGTTTGGACCCTTGTGCCTAAACCTTAAAACTTTAGGATTATAGGCACAAAAATGGATTTTTAGAAATAAACTTGATGAATCTGGAGTCGTGGTTAGAAACAAGGCTAGATTAGTGGCCCAAGGTTATAACCAAGAGGAAGGAATTGATTTTGATGAAACTTATGCACCGGTAGCTAGACTTGAATCTATTAGAATGCTATTAGCTTTTGCTTGCTATAGAGATTTAAAACTCTTTCAAATGGATGTCAAGAGTGCCTTTCTAAATGGTTTTATTTTGGAGGAGGTCTATGTGGCTCAACCTCCTGGCTTTGAACATGAAAAATTTCCAAACCATGTTTTCAAGCTTAGCAAAGCTCTTTATGGTTTAAAACAAGCTCCTAGAGCTTGGTATGAAAGGCTAAGTAGTTTTCTTTTAGAAAATGGTTTTTCAAGAGGAAAACTTGACACCACTCTTTTTATAAAATCTAAAGGCAATGACTTATTGTTGGTGCAAATTTATGTTGATGATATTATATTTGGTGCTACTAATGGATCCTTGTGCGAAGAGTTTGCTTCTTGTATGAGTAAGGAGTTTGAAATGAGCATGATGGGAGAACTCACCTTCTTCCTTGGATTGCAAATCAAACAAAGCAATTATGGAATCTTTATCAACCAAGCCAAATACACCAAAGAGCTACTCAAGAGATTTGACATGGAAGCATCAAATGCTTTTGACACTCCAATGAGCTCTTCATTAAAGCTTGATAAAGATGAAAAGGGTAAGGATGTTGATATTAAGCGCTATCGAGGTATGATCGGATCACTCCTTTACCTTACCGCAAGTAGACCCGATATAATGTTTAGTGTTTGTTTATGTGCTAGATTTCAAGCTTGTCCTAAGGAATCTCATTTGATTGCCGTCAAGAGAATCCTTAGATATCTTAAGGGCACTCACGATTTAGGGTTATGGTTTCCTAGAAACACATCATTTTTTTACCTAATTGGTTACTCCAACGCCGACTATGCCGGTTGTAAAACCGAGCGGAAAAGTACTAGTGGAGGTTGCCAATTCCTAGGTCACTCTCTTGTTTCTTGGAGTTCCAAAAAGCAAAACTCGGTTGCACTCTCTACCACCGAAGCCGAATATATGACGGTTGGTTCTTGTTGTGCACAAATTCTTTGGATGAAACAAACCCTTTTGGACTTTGGACTCAAGTATGATCACATACCTATCTTATACGATAATACTAGTGCCATTGACTCGACCAAAAATCCTATCCAACATTCTCGCACTAAGCACATAGAAATCAAACACCATTTTATCCATGATCATGTGCAAAAAGGTGATATCGTTCTTGATTTTGTGGACACAAATCACCAATTAGCGGACATCTTCACTAAACCTTTAGATTCGAAGAGGTTTACCTCTCTTAGAAGAGAACTTGGCATGTCTTCACCTATGTGACTAAATGCTATATCTCTTGTGCATAATCATGCAAGTCGCACTTCTCATGCTTGAACATTATTTAATATGCTTATAGCATGCTTTGGTTGATGTTTCTCTTTTCAAAATTATTGATTTTGTTGATATTCATTTAATCTCATTTGATTTGCACACACTCATAATTCTAAATCCTTTTTGTGCTAGTTTTGTAAAAGGCGCTTGGTACACCTTTCAATGGTTATTCAAGTACTTATGCTTTCATGTTTTTGAAAGACCTTGTTGGCTATATTGATTATCCATGGATGGATACATAAGTTGATCACTTTCACACACACCCTTGATCTTTTTCAATGATGTCAAAAGGGGGAGAAAATATTGTTGATTCATACTTGTGTGGATTTGATATGAGCATATATTACTTAAGTTAGGGGGAGCCCTATATTACTTAAGATAGGTGGAGCTTTTTGTCATGACTTCTTCTCATGACCCCTTATGGTTTATAATTGATATTATCATGCTTCTTTGCGTTTATTATCTTATATATCTCATATTATTTGAATCAATGTTTGCCATCATAAAAAAGAGGGAGATTGTTAACCCTACGGTTATTTAACCTAGGATTATATTTGGTTTTGATGATAACTAACATTGATGTTTATGTTGTCTAACATGCATTAAGTTGATGAAGCAATATGAACTATCTCATACTAATGCAAACGGATTATTAGACGAGCAACACGGTCAAAGACTCTTAACAGAACGCATCAAAGAAGGAATTCGTCGATTGAAGTTTTCATGCTTTTATTTCCTTATTTGTAAAATAGACATAGAGAGATGATCGTTACGATGACTGTATACCTAGAACTTGCCCATAGGTTTCCCTTGCATGCGTAAAAGTTTTTCATGCTTTAAAAACAAGGAAACTGCATTTTCAGGAATGCAGTCGACTGCATTGGATTGCAGTCGACTGCAAGTTGGGCAGTGAGGTATTACAGTCGACTGCATTGGAATGCAGTCGACTGCAATACTTCCAGTAGTCTATTACAGTCGACTGCATTGGATTACAGTCGACTGCAAGTTGGAAATTTGAATTTCCAACGGCTACTTTTGGGAATACAGTCGACTGCAATGGGACATTGCAGTCGACTGCATCTACCGTTTTGGCGCAATTAATGCTCCACCTACCCCAAACGATCATATTTATTCCCACCTCTATAAATACTCATTTTGGGCATTGTTTTCAATCATCAATTGCATTCAAAGCTCTCCTATCTTTCATATTCTCAAAGATCAAAGCAATTGTTCAATCTCTCTTGGTTTTCATTGATTTCTCATCCATTTCAAGAGAGCATTTATTGTGAGCTTACATTTGAGAGATATACACTTTCATAAGTCATCATACACTCATATATCTTGTTCTAAGTGCTTAAACTTGTACTCATATACTTCTTAAGAGTGAAATCTTGTGCACAATTCTTCATTGAAAGGTTCTTGTATCAAAGCTTGGGGCTGTCAAGCTTTGGAGGTTTGGGTTTGTCAAAGCTTGTTCTTGATGTGGGCATAGCATCAAGGGATTGTAAGAGGTTCGATCTTGACTCGTAAGGAAGATCATACTAGTGGATTCTAGGGCCTTTCAAGGGACTTCCTTGGAGGGGTGGACGTAGGCTTGTGGGTATATCAAGCCGAACCATTTAATTCTCCTTGTCAAGTATCTCTAAACCCTTCTCTCTTTACATTATCATTTTACATTTGTGTCGAGATTGGTTGTTTGCTTATTTGAGTTATTGAGATTGAGGTTTGTTGTTTGTTAATTTTTAAAGTAGTCTTAAAACCCTATTCACCCCCCCCCCCTCTAGGGTTATTTTATTGATTTCACATTTGAAATCAGAACGATGAAGTAGGGTTCGGATAGAATTCCTTACCTTGATCCAAGCTAAGCAATGTTACACAACCTCGATCAATAATCTCTGAATAAACCTAGCTTGACCTTCCATATGTTAGAACAGAATCTATACTACAATACTATAAACCTAATATCAATTACACAAACGATGATCCCTTCTAACCCGGAATCGCGCAACTCAAACGGTCCTCGCACGCGGTCTACCTACCCAAAAATTCCGTACACTCCTTAAAGTGCAACAGTATACGAAATTTATTATAAATTATAATAAAACAATTTTATAGCTTAAAACATTATAAAAAGTCAAATTATGAATTTTCTGAAATTTTGAATATTTTTGAATTAAAAATAATTTCTTTAAATGCAAGAAAACCCATAAATTGCCATAATTACTTCCAGCTGCAAACTAAGTCCCATAATTTTTGTAACAGCTTTTAAGTAAGTATTAAAATTATAGAAATTTAAATAACAAATTAGAAGGCATTAAAACTATTTTTAAATTATTCGTTTTGCTAAAACCAATGCGATACAAAAATTATAGTAAATCAACTCTAAAATTTACAAAATTGAAACTGAGTTGTCTTTGTGATACAAAAACATTACTGAAATTTTTCCCAAACATTTTTATTAGTTTAAAGGCTCCAAAAGAATTTCACAAATATGAAATTACAGAAAATACTAAAAATACTAGTCTACACACGTGTCGATCCTAACGCTAACCCAAATTACCCGCTCCGTACTTTTCTTCTGCTTACAGTCCAAAACCCAACATCCAACAACCCTTAATCCCCTCTCTCTTTTCCTTTTTCATGCACACACACGCATTGATACCCTTAGCCTCTTTCTCTCCCATAACCTGTTACACACAAATACCCACACACACATTGATTCACTCAAGCACACATGCACACATATATATAATATGCACTCCTGTAACACTATCACGCACACCTCTACACACACACACCTCTACACGAACGGGTTAATTTTACGCTACACCCCGTACTTAGGGGTCAGTTGCACCAGCACCTTATGGTTCTAATTTTGGCACCCCGCACCAAAATTTTGAAAAATCTTGGCACCCAGCACCAGATGACGGTCAAGAGGCACTTTGACCACACGTCTGTTAGTTTTTCAGGGGCAAAATAGTCTTATTGCCCGTTAAAGCATACATGTCATGCAGCTTCCACACCTCCGCCGAGCTCCCTTCTGAGCCAACACGCATCCCGACGTGCTCAAATCAACGATCGGCGCCGTCCCCCGCATCTCGCTCTCCTCTTCCTCGTCCTCACACAGCACAGCAATAAGTTCAATCTGACTCGTCGCAAGCGACTCGAGCCTCCGCCTCCACTCCCTCCAGTTCGTATACGGCCTCGGATCCGACAGCACGGTGGACACGAACCGGAAAGTGATCTCCAATGCTTGTAAAGCCGGTTTCAGAACCGACTCGTTTTTCCAATCCGAAAACTCCTTGGCGTCCCAGATCTTCTTCAGCTCCGGCAGACGCAGGTAGTGCTCGTAGGCCGAGCAAGCCGAATCAGACGCCGGTGCCAGATCCGCGACGCGAACCGGCGGCAGCACCGGCATGCTCAGCTTGTTCGACCGCCTCGGCAATTTTGTTCGTATATCAGGAGACACCATGTTTGCTTTGCAGTTGAGCCCGACCATACTTTGAGCTTGCTTGCAAGTTTGTTGGGAAGATGGCAAAGATGAGCAATTTCTAATTAGTCACGAGTAAAGGGCTTTTTGTGTTTATTTTGGTTCAAATTGCAGGAAACAAAGGAAAACTGTATTTATAGGCCAGCAAGGAAGTGACCCAAAGGGTCCGTAAGTCTCCCGCGAAGATCCCGAGAAAACGGCCGTACTCCGGCAAACTCCCCAGAACGACAGAGAGGGGCGCCCGGTCTCCGGTCAGAAGGTCGGCTCCATCGCCGGTCCCGACGAGGACAGTGACAGGTCAGCGGTGGAATGCGGGGCCAGCTAATGGCATCCGGCGGGATCCCAGGGAAAGATGAATCCAGGTAACGGTACTGCGATAGGCTCCATCTCCCTGCGAATCGCAGATCGATATGCCCCTCGAATAAATAGTTGGGAAATTTTGTAATTGGGGATTAATTGAGGGATATGTGGAAGGAGAGAGAGAATAAGGGCTGTTGGAGGGAAATGACGTGGACAGCCAATTGGCCATGTGTCACTAACTGGGATGACATGTAAGCTTTAGGGGCAATAATCCCATTTTGCCCCTGAAAAACTAACAGCCGTCTAGTCAACAGGCAGTTTGACCGTCATTTGGTGTTGGGTGCCAATTTTAAAACCCTAGGGTGCTGGGTGCAACTGACCCCTAAGTACAGGGTGCTGGGTAAAATTAACCCCTACACGGACACACACACAGACATTATACACACAAGATATGCTAATGTACCCACTACAACCCTTGCCGTCTTCCCCCCTTTTTCACCCACTTTCTTAGCCCTTTTTTTTTCCGACCTTCATCACACATCCTCAACACACAAAAACACTCACTTTCATCAAACTTACTGCACTCATGGCAGCCACCATGGTTGTTCTCTCTCTCTCTCTCTCTAACCTCTCTTCAAAACCAACACACCCACGGCAACGGGGTTGCCCACTTACAAACCCCTCCCACTTGTACCCAATAATAGGCATGCATTCCACCTGCAGCCCACACACAACCCATGGCACACAACTTCTGCCCAACAGTATTACCCCTCTATCCCTTTTCTTTTTCCTTTTTCCCTTCATGGCCATGGCAGCCTCCAAACTAATTCCTGGCAAAAATCCCCCTCACAGTTGTTTTCTCCCTAAGCAGCCCCTCGCGGCTGCTTCTTCCCATGGCAGCTATCACCCAAACAGCCACCGTTTCGTCCCTTAAACGCACCCAAATAGGTACACAGACACACCAGAATTCTACATGAATCCAAGACCACTACAAGAAAATATATCATTAGTGACAACTTTTTTAATGACAACAGAAAAGTTGTCACTAATGATTATTAAATGTGACAAGTACAAAGGTCGTCACAACTGGTTTGCGATAGTGCAACATTTAGTGACAACAACAAAGTTGTCACTCAATTTTGTCACTAATCATTTGGCGGGATGGTCATTATGGTGGCGGGAATAATTTTGGAAAAGCAATAGTGACAACTCTATAAGTGTTGTCACTATTTTAACTAGCAATAGTGACAAAAATTTTAAGTTGACACAATTAAAAAGGAAAATAGAATTATGACAAATCTCTTATTGTCACAAAAAAACTAAGGCGGGAAGCCATAAAATTGTTTCCCGGTTCATTTTTTTATTTTAAGTCTTCTCATACTACCAAAACACAAATACACACGGCAATAGAATCCATTCAAGCCCAACCTCTCTCTCTCATTCTGCTCGATCTTCTGCACTTTGTCTACGGATTCCACCATTTGGATCTTGCTGCTAAACCAATTTCCACGCTCTGACGGGAACCCAAATTCCGTCGTGCTTTTTTAGGTTTGTAACTCGGCACTTCCTTTATCTCCACCTCTCTTTTGTAGACTGGAATTAGCGCAATTGGGGTTCCGATTGGACCATTAGCGTAATTGGGGTTCCGATTGGACCATTGGTTAACTGTTTATGCTAGGGATTTAGAGGTAGGGCTTTGGGTTATGCGATGTCACCGGTTACGGCACACAGCAACTGCCGCCCTATTTCAAGCAAATCTGTTTATGGAGATATTAAACCCTTTCAAACCTACATTCTGCTGTGCCTACATGTTATTCTGCTATAGGAAAATTGAATCCTAGTTATTCTGCTATTGGAAATTATGTTGGTGATTTTGTGTTCGCCATAGGAATTATGTTAGTTATTTTGCGTTCTTGCTTACTGAAGCATCTTTCTAAATATACCCATTTAAACACCCAGGCACATTACATAAAGCCACTACTGTTTGATGATATCTTGTATGATTGCAAATCCATTTGGCGATTTGTATGCCACGTACCAAGCTAGCCTTGGATTCTTTAACTGCATAACATATCAAAATTTCAAGTAACACCATAAGTACTTTGTTTGATAGTGCCTCTCCCCTTGATTAAGAATTTGCTGGGCCTAGGGGTGTTGGATTCATTTTTGCTGAGAATTGTGTGGTTACTGTGAATGTTTTAGGATTTTGGACCACTTAATATGCTGAAAAGGATTGTTTGCTTCATAGTTCATCAATCCCAGCGAATGGATAGTTTTTCTATGTGCCCTCTTATGCATCTAATTGCATTTTACTTCTATTTTTGGGGGGTACAATAGAGCATCTTATGCGAACTGGAAAAAAATTAGCAATTTTACAAAATATTTTACATAACTTTCCTGATGTTAAGTTGCTTGGTAAGTTTGTGTCGTGATGAATTTTGTACTTAGATAACTTTCCTCTTTTGGTACCTAGCATATATGATTTATTCAATTGTTCATGGTATATCTCTTTCTAAAAAGCTTATCAGCTGGCTCGATTGTTCTGCACTTTGATCTGCATGTGTTCTTCATATCAGTTTATCAGCAATTCTATTGCTTTAATTGTAAGCCAATCCACGTTTGTTTTGTTGGCAATACTATGTTCCTTAAGTTTCATTTAAATTATGCTGTGGATGAATTCTTTTTCCTTCATAATTGGGAGCAAAGTTTGTTGCTTTCCATTGTAATGTACTTTTTGTTCATGGTTTTTCTGTAATTAGGTAGCACAATTTCTTATGGCTTATCATTTTAGTGCTAATATACTCGTTGTTCGTGCTTTTCTTTAGATGGCTGGACCAGGGAGACGATCACAGAACACTTGAAGAGACACAAGGGGTTTGACACCACAGGCGCAAGGGTTGGCACCACCATTGGAACAAGTGCAGAATGTTAGCAGATCAAGTAATGAAGCACCAAGTCCAGTGTTATGTGAAGAATCTGCTTCAGCGGAGGATCTTCAAGTCACTGCAGGTTTTGATGAAATTGGAATTCTTGGAGCATGCTTTTTTTTTGTTTAATATAGGTTATTTCAGTCTTTTGCTTGATATGCATATTGTTCACGGTAGGAAAAGTAGAAGCTAATGGAATAACAAGCAAATAGTTGGTTTTCTTATCTGATGCGTATTATTTTCGTGCACTATACAGGGAGAAATAAAATAGGGCCAACTCGAAATCTAACACTTGCAAAGAAGAGGATAGCTGGACAGAAGGTATCCCTTGACATGCTTGTGGATGATGGGTGCATTGTGGGTTCGGAATGCCAAGCGGTAATAAATGAGATTGGGTGTGTTATTCACAAGAAAATGCCACTCAACGTACCAAACTGGGCCAAATTAGATGAGGTCGAGCGTGAAACCCTCTTGAAAATGGTTGAGGTTAGTTTGCTTTATCTCCTCCCCACCTCCCACACACGCATACAAAAAATGGAAGTGCATCTTTCTGTTACAAATACGATAGAACTGTTGGTAACAAGATAATAAGTTCTAGATTCACCTGAATCAGATCTAATGGAAAGCCATAAGTATCCCACAAGACAAATGCAAATGCGTGATACAAAGAAAAATCTAGTTAACTGCACCACCCAAATTTAACTAGTTAACTGCCTCACTGGCTACATTTATGAGTGGCAAAACTCTTAGCAATTATTCATTATTGCATAACGTGAGGTTGCAAGTAATATCAGGAAGCTTTTTTCAACCAAAAAAGCTCTTCAAATGATATTTTAGCATACAAAATCCATAAGAAAGACAATTAGTCAGTAGGCATCTAAGTATATGAAGAAAGAACTCACAAAAAGAAACCTTAGGTCATGTCATATTGAGGGGTTTTGAGGGTCTAATACAGTAGCATATGGGTGCTTGTCCTTGGTGAAACTCCTGCTATTAAATCTTGCTAAAGCATGCAACTTGTCAAAAATAAATTAGCTACCAAAAAACTTCTTCTGTAACTACAGAAGACAAGGCTCAAGCTTGCATTAAGCAATGCCTTGCTGAAACTTGCTTCCTCTGCTGTAATTATGTCCCTGATGTGCACGTCATTGTCTTTCAAAATAGCACTTTGGACTGTATTTTGGACTGTTTATACTTTTTTGTGTATAGCAAAATAGAAGTAGCACTTTGGACTGTTTATTCATATTGTGTACAGGTTTTTTTTGGGGTGAAAGTCAATATTATTATTGACTTTGTAAACTCTTTCCACATTTTCTTTGTAACCTCACAATTCCAGAATAAGTGATTTACATCTTCCATTTGTTGGGTGCATAGGTTATTTCAGTCTTTTTTGTTTAATATAGGTTATTTCAGTCTTTTGCTTGATATGCATATTGTTCACGGTAGGAAAAGTAGAAGCTAATGGAATAACAAGCAAATAGTTGGTTTTCTTATCTGATGCGTATTATTTTCGTGCACTATACAGGGAGAAATAAAATAGGGCCAACTCGAAATCTAACACTTGCAAAGAAGAGGATAGCTGGACAGAAGGTATCCCTTGACATGCTTGTGGATGATGGGTGCATTGTGGGTTCGGAATGCCAAGCGGTAATAAATGAGATTGGGTGTGTTATTCACAAGAAAATGCCACTCAACGTACCAAACTGGGCCAAATTAGATGAGGTCGAGCGTGAAACCCTCTTGAAAATGGTTGAGGTTAGTTTGCTTTATCTCCTCCCCACCTCCCACACACGCATACAAAAAATGGAAGTGCATCTTTCTGTTACAAATACGATAGAACTGTTGGTAACAAGATAATAAGTTCTAGATTCACCTGAATCAGATCTAATGGAAAGCCATAAGTATCCCACAAGACAAATGCAAATGCGTGATACAAAGAAAAATCTAGTTAACTGCACCACCCAAATTTAACTAGTTAACTGCCTCACTGGCTACATTTATGAGTGGCAAAACTCTTAGCAATTATTCATTATTGCATAACGTGAGGTTGCAAGTAATATCAGGAAGCTTTTTTCAACCAAAAAAGCTCTTCAAATGATATTTTAGCATACAAAATCCATAAGAAAGACAATTAGTCAGTAGGCATCTAAGTATATGAAGAAAGAACTCACAAAAAGAAACCTTAGGTCATGTCATATTGAGGGGTTTTGAGGGTCTAATACAGTAGCATATGGGTGCTTGTCCTTGGTGAAACTCCTGCTATTAAATCTTGCTAAAGCATGCAACTTGTCAAAAATAAATCAGCTACCAAAAAACTTCTTCTGTAACTACAGAAGACAAGGCTCAAGCTTGCATTAAGCAATGCCTTGCTGAAACTTGCTTCCTCTGCTGTAATTATGTCCCTGATGTGCACGTCATTGTCTTTCAAAATAGCACTTTGGACTGTATTTTGGACTGTTTATGCTTTTTTGTGTACAGCAAAATAGAAGTAGCACTTTGGACTGTTTATTCATATTGTGTACAGGTTTTTTTGGGGGTGAAAGTCAATATTATTATTGACTTTGTAAACTCTTTCCACATTTTCTTTGTAACCTCACAATTCCAGAATAAGTGATTTACATCTTCCATTTGTTGGGTGCATAGTGCACATTTGTCATCTTTATGAAATTCCAACTCTTTAGTTTGCTCTTTGTTCTAAGCCCATCTTTGCATAGCATCCATAAGATACAAGCACACTTGGGAATGTTTCTTGTGAACCATACATGTTTCCACAATGTCACATTTGCCTTCTTAGTTCTCATAGCATTCCAAGCTGAATTGACTGTAAACTGGCCATTTTTTGTTTGATTCCATAAGACTTTGTCCTCCCTTTCCCCCTGAGGTTGTGGCATACTTCTCATAGCTTCTTGCCATAACCTTAGGGTTGCTGCAACCACTTTACACTCTGCCTCCACTTTACATATTGTGTACAGATTGGTTTATGTGTAAACGCAGGTTGCTTTATTTATAAATGCAGGTTGAATTTATGTATAAATATTAATGCATGTTGGTATATGTAAGATTGCCAAAGCAATCTAGTAACACAGATTGAATATTAGCATTTTCTTTATTGTTGATCCTCCTTGATAGTACTCCAATCAACTTGAAACAAAGATCTATTTCCATTTTTTTTATGTATGTGTTGGAAAGCTATATCTTCTTTCTAGCCTTCCGGTGCTTTGGTGGTCTTTTATTTGGTTTGATATATACAGTAGGACAATGTGCATTTCATGGCTTATCCATTACATAAGCATTTCCAGAGCATTCCATTTTTCCTTCTAAGTTTTGATATGAAATCGAATATGTGATTTTAGGGACCTTTTGAGGTTGATGACAGCCAGGACTTCAAGAAAGCTTTGGAGTCACAGATGCAAAGGCAATATCGGTGTAATCGTCATAGGCTTCATATCCACTTTCAGCGCTTTCCATCATTAGAGATGGCACTCCAAAACCCACCCACCCGAAGGCATGCTAGAGGACCAATGGCAGCACCTTTGCCATTATTTTGCCTCTCCTGAATTCAAGGTATTTGTGTTGATTAAGTGCTGATTAATTTTGTTAATGCTAGTTATACATTTGTCTTATCCTTTATATGTCTTTTAATGTAGAAAATAAGTGATCGCAATAAGAAAAATCGACAAAATCAAAAGTCACCTCATACTACGGGAACAAAGTCTTATAACCGAAAAATTCACGAGGAGGTACTCCTATTGTTACTCTTTCTTTATTGGAACATGAAATGCAAGCTGATTACTAATTACAGACTCTCTTTCATTTTGTAGGCAACTAAGACTGGACATACCCCTACATTGGTTGAGTTCTTTAAGTTGACAAAATACAATGAGAAAAAGAGAACGTGGGTTACAGAAGAAGCCAGAAAGGAGCATGTAACGTATCCATCTATTATAAGCTCCTTTTTACATCTTTCGACTTCACATGAATTTGTTTTTTCTTTCTTGCATGTAATTGCAGGAAGAGATGGAACAAGAGTTGGGACAGTCTCAAGCAAACGGTGCAGAATTGATGAATGAAGAATCAATTGTTGAAAAGGGTCTTGGACCCAAATCAAGTTATTTACGTCGCCGCAGGGCTAATCAGCATTCGAGCTTGTCCTCATCCAAGCGTCAAATCGAAATGGAGTTGGAGGAGACAAAGAAAAGGGCAGAGCGGGCCGAGCAACGATCAAATGAGTTGGCCACAGAAATGCAAGAAATGAGGGCTTCACAAAGGGAGACGAACCAGCTGCTCCAATCTTTGTTGGCAAAAGTACAAAATGGCAGCAACAACTCTTCCTCTTGATGGTGAGTTACTACAACCTACTGGAAAATGCTTCTAATTGTCTGATTAGACTTGCTAAGAGTGATTAATACTCTCAAATTTGGTATTTTTTCTGGAAGTTGAGTTTGCTAAGTGTGATTTTGGTTATGGAATTGGCTTGAAGTTTCCTGAGGTGAAAGGGACCAAAATGGCCTCTTCTAGTAGGAAAGTTAAGAGGAAAGGACATAGTAGGGAGGAAAGGAGGATTGATAAGGAGTATGATGTTGTTTTGAAAAGGAGTTTGCTGAGTGTGATTTTGGTTATGGAATTGGCTTAAAGTGACAGACATTTTCATGTTTCAAGCCAACACGTGAGTGCATTAGATGTACTCTGCTTTGAGGAAATTCCACCAAAACAGTGATGTTACTCTCATTTTCTTCTCTTCAGTTCAAGTCATTGCTGTCCTATTAGTCCATCTCTATTTCTCTCCATAAATTGATTAGGAAAACCCACCAATTTCAAGATTCATGGCCTTGCCTTCTTGTTTGGGATTTGCTTGTATCTGCTTCCTTATTTTTTTTGCTACACAGGCTTCTATCTGGTCTGGTCATAGTTGTCATGTTTTGTAGTCTTGTTTTTGTTGTGTGATGATCATGTTTTTTTTTTTTTTGGTGCAGTGAAACATTATGGTTGCAAAGGAGAATGAGGTATTGAAGACGAAGACGCAACAACACCTTTATCTTAGAGTTATTGTAGTTAGTGATTTTATAAATTGGAACCCTTTTAGTTTATATTGACTTGAAGAAGACTCTTGTAATGGATAATGTCTTTATAATAGATGGTTTTGAATTCAATTCTCTTATATTAGAAGTTTATTCTCGTTATTTTTGTAAGAAAGTATTATGTACAGGAGTATGTGGCAACTTACAACTGTCACCATTACCCTAAAGAGAGAAGACTGTGATTGTCACTAGATCAACATAAGTTCGTCACTGTTGTGTATAGTGACAACAGAAAAATCAAAACAGTGACAACAAAAGCTATCCATGAATGTTTCAGTGACAACACAAATAATTGTCATAAATGGTAATAGTGACAACATTAACTTTGACACAAATTGAAATTGTGACAACACTGGAATTGTCACATATTGAAATTGTGTTACCATTGTTGTTGTCACTAGAGAGAAACAGTGACAAGACATCTTGTCACTACATCTCAATCCAAGTCAATTTAGGTGATTCTTTAGTGACAACATGGGGTTCTAGTGACAACATTTGAGAACATTAAGTGACAATAAAGTTGTCACAACATGTGATGAAAAAGTGACAACTTTGATGTTGTCACAAGGTTCTAAGATTTTGTGACAACTAGTTTAATGTCGTCACTTAAACCCTTTAGTGACGGGCCTATAGTGACAACTATAGCGACAACAAATTTTCGTCACTATATCAATTAGTGACAACTTTGCATTTTATAGTGACAACTTTTGTTGTCACTACTGAGCAATTTTCTTGTAGTGGACCCACGGTCGCCCCTTTGCAGTTACTATAAATCAGGAAACGATTTAGAAGGAAAATGCTAGAAACTTACCGAAAAAGTCTCGCCGTAAAACCCTTCTTCATCCTCTTCCTTTGTTCTCTCTCTCGATCTGCTTCACTCCTCTTTCTCAGACGTTTTCAGAAAAGGGGATGAAAAATGACGGTTGCCTCACAAGTATATCTATATATAAAACCCTAAATTGGACATTTACCAAAACAATTTCTAAATTTTCGTTAGTTATTCAAACTTTACCCGAAATTTCTTATTACTTACGAAAAGGCCCAACATATTTATTTATGAAAGATTATTGTACTAAAAGAATTTAATAGGTTGTTACTTAAACCCCGCTACACTATTCGCCGCTAAAGTCCCAAACAAAAAAGACATCGATGTTAACTAAAATTTCGTCGCTCGTAAATATATATTCGCCCGTAAAATTTCTAATTAAGTCCGAAAAAGTATCCGGGTGTTACAAATACACCTTATAAAACTCTACCTGATCACTATACTTATATATTAGGCCCTAATTTTGATTAATAACACCTCAAAAACACTTTTAAATAACATGATTTTTAGAACTCTATCTTTGAGCCATGTAATTTTTTAGGAATCTTCTCCTTTTGACACGTAAGCTTCAGTTTTGCATGTGGTAGTTCCACAATTTAATTGGTCTCTTCATTTAGAGTTCAACTTTTTAAAATTGAATATATACAATTCAAGAATCCTATTTGTTTTGTGTCCTTTTTCTTTTCTACTCTATTAAACTCTTTCCCATTATTTATTATTAGAAAATTCGTAGGTATAATTTACCCTATATTTGTAAACTTTATAAAATTAAGAAGTCAATCATACACCTTATAAAACTCTACCTAATCATTATTTTTATATAATATGCCATAATTTTGATTATTAACACCTTATAGGATTCCAGAATCCTATTTGTTCTGGTGTTCTTTTCTTTTACCACATTTGTTTCGGTGTTCTTTTCTTTTCCTACCTTATTATTTAACTTTTTCCTATAATTTATTATTAGAAAATTCATGGGTATAATTTATCCTATATTTGTAAACTTCATAAAACTAAGAAGCCAATCATACACCTTATAAAACTCTACCTAATCACAACAAATATACAATATGCCTAATTTTGATTATTAATGTCTTAAAAGCACTTTAAAATAACATGATTTTTAGAATTCTATCTTTGCCACGTAGGATTTTTTAGGATTCTTCTCCTACTGACACGTAAGCTTCAGCTTTACATGTTGTAGTTCCCCAACTTAATTGGTCTCTTCATTCAAAGTTCAACTTTTTTGAATTGGATATAGAAGATTTAAAAATCCTATTTGTTTTGGTGTTCTTTTCTTTTTCTACCTTATTTAACTCTTTCCTATGATTTATTATTAGAAAATCCGTAGGTATAATTTGCTCTATATTTGTAAACTTTATAAAATTAAGAAACTAATCATACACCTCATAAAACTCGCCAAAATCATTATATATATATATATATATATCTAGATAGATATATATATATATATATATATATATATATGGGAGCTGATTCGTTGCCCGCGCTAGCAACTTAACCCAAGTTGCTAGTGTGATCTGGCCGTCCACGGCCTAGAATGGACGGCCAAATTGCGCGCCACACCCAATATTTTTTTCACCCGTCCACTACATAATGTAGCAGACGGCCAAACAGCGCTAGCAACTTGCTAGCGCTATCAATGGATTAGCTCCATATATATATATATATATATATATATATATATATATATATATATTAGGCCTTAGTTTTGATTATTAGCACCTCAAAAGTACTTTAAAATAACAATATAAAATACGAAATCTTTCCTTACTTACTAACTCTTTAATATGATTTTATTACTAAAGAATTTATAAGTATTATTGATTACTACACCTAAGATTTGTGACACGTAAGATTTGTTGAGCTCTTATATATTTTACAAGTAAGATTTTTAGAACTCTTAGTTAGCAATTACATTAGAAATTCCAAGAGAATTATATATGTTCTTTGAGATTTCCAAAGGTAAGTTTGAAAAGGAATCTGATTTTTTTATAAGTTATACTGTTAAGGTCTAAGCTGTTACACTCAATTTTAACTGAGTGTAAGTTATACCATTAAAGAACATATATGTATTTGGAAGAAAGTAACTTGTGGCAAGCTAAGATTGAGTCGAAAGAAAATAAATGTAAGGGTAAATGAGTTCAAAGAAATTTTCCCCATTAATTGATAACAATGGCCAATTATGATATTTAAGGTAATGGTACTAAGGAGATTTCGGCGGTAGATGTCACAGTATGGCAGTGGTGAGAAATGGAAATGTGGCAATGATTACGAATGTGATATTGGTAGTTCTTGTGGTGCTAGTTGTAGCACAGTTAATTAGATTGAGATTTGCAATAGTTCTGACAAGTCATGGTTGCAACGGTACGTGTAGTTCTCGAGATGGTTGTGGTGATGGTAATCTTAGCAGTATGAATATAGTGATGGTAGTGGTAACAGTTAGTAAGTGATAATTCTAAGGTGATTAGAGGTAGCATTATTATAAGGTGGTTGACAAGTTATGCTCTAATATGCCTTAGGCAAGTGATAAGGTGTTCACATTGGTAGTTCTAAATATGCTCATTTATAGTGGTAGCACTAAGGTGTTTCGAGGTAGTATCAACCTAGTAGTGGTGCATGAGTTATACTCGAAATTTGGATTGGACAGCCGAAGAAAAAGACGTAGTGATGACTCGATTAATCTTTGATAATTTGAACATATACATAGAACGTATTTTGAGTACTATATTTCCTTTTCATTATGCACCGAACAAAAGATATATGAAGTGCTTTCCATAAAGAAAGATATCGATCAGATGACTCAATTAGCATATATGCTTATAGGAAGGTTGAGCTTCATACCCTTAAGAGGGAAAATTGTAACTTTTTACTAGCTTTTGTTAACAAAAACAAACAGAATTATAAAAAGAGCATATGAATGGTGATTTTCTTCCTTCACAATATCTTTGGAGATAAGATTGCTTTAACTAAGTGATTAGAACATTGATGGTTGACTATTAAGTTAAAGGGTATGAATCTACGACTATATATTAGTACGAGATTGTCGCTCATAATTTGTAACTGAATGTCAAAGGTACTGCTTATGAAAAAGCATTCTAAGATTATACCATAATTATTTTTATTGTAACATTCACATCCGATTTGTAAGTAAAAGTATGCATCAAAACTTTTCAAAAAGATGTTTTCAAGATGTGATCTTATACTTTAATTTATATATTTGTCGGCAATTAACAAGAGTTATAACGTATCAATTTCAACACCTTGCTTTGGTGCTTTGAAATCTCCCTAATATTCTCATGCATCCTCCTGCTCTGTCAAAGAAGTTAGGATTGTTAAATACAACTTTGTGCATATATAACATGCATGAACAACATAGGCTGCGAGAAACATATGGACGTATATTACATGTTTATTAGAAATTTTAATAGTGTGACTTAATGCGTGTTTGTTTTATCTCTTAGAATTATAAGGAAGACAATTTTTTAAACATATCCCATGCATTTGCACAGGTCCATTAGCTATATATATAAAAAGCTGAAGTCTTCGCTTAGAATTGCAACACGTAGGATTTTAAAAGCTTTATATTTATGCCACATCAGCTTTTTGGAGTCTTCTCCAAGTGCCAAATTAGCTGCAACTTTCATCCTGAGAGACCCTCAGTTTGCTTGGACTCCTCTCAAATTAATAACAGAAGTAGGACATTTTTATGTAACTTTAATTTTTTTGATCAAAATGTCCTATGGGGAACGATGTTGCATGTAAGGTGGTTGGGATAGGTTTAATTCAGATTAAAATGTATGATGGTATTGTTAGAACTTTGACTGATGTCAGGCACGTTCCAGAGCTGAGGAAAAATCTGATTTCTTTGGGTATGCTTGACTCTAATGGTTGTAGCTATCGGACTACAGGTGGAGTCATGAGGATAATGAAGGGTGCTCTTGTTGTGAATAAGGGGTTTAAACAAAATAGTCTCTATTTGTTAGAGGGTAGCACAATTACAGGAGCAGCAGTAGTAGCTTCATGTTCTGATATAGATTTTGACACTACCAAGCTTTTACATATGCGTCTTGGGCATATGAGTGAGATGGGTATGGATGTACTGAGTAAACAAGGTTTGCTCGGAAGCAAAAAAACCAGGAAGCTGAATTCTTGTGAGCATTGTGTCTTCGGGAAGAAGTGCAAGGTGAAATTCAGTCGGGCTGCTGGTACCACCAAAGGTACGATGGATTATATCCATTCAGAACTTTGGGGTCCTTCCACGGTTCTTTCTAAAGGTGGTGGTAGATATATGTTGACCTTTATTGATGACTTTTCAAGAAAAGTCTGAGTGTACATTCTGAAAAAGAGTAGTGATGTCTTTGTTCAGTGGAAGTAGTTTAAGATGATGAATGAAAAATAGACCGGTAAAGAAATTAAATGATTGAGGACTGACCATGGCATGTAATTCTATTTGGACGAGTTTAATAATTTGTTCCCAACCTATTCGAATCGCACCCCAGGGCCCGCTAAGGGACCCATTTTGCGCGAAACATCACCCATTCGCCAGTCAATTATTCAACGCCATCAGCCGGTCAAAGTACATCTTCCTTCGAACATTCACAGGCAATCAGGTTTTCTGTCGCTAATGTTGCTTGGAAGAGCGCAAGTCCCTTGAGGGGGTTGACCATCTCGCTGAAGAGGGGGATCGGCCACCTCCTTAAAGAGGGGGTCGGCCACCATCTTTAAAGGGGGGTCGGCCACCCTCTTCAAGGAGGGGTAGGCCACATCCTTAGAGAAGGGGTCGGCCACCCTATTCAAAGAGGGGTCGGCCACCCTTGTCTTAGGGGGGAGGGCTACTGACCCTTCTGGCATCTCACTCAACGCACTCTCTACAGTGTTCACTCACCACCAATGATTGCACGACACTCGTCACCGCGCCCACGCGCCGCGCCACTTTCATGACGTCCATAGGCACCAGACATCGTCCCACGACACTCGTTGCCGCTCTCGTGTGCCATTCTCATAATACGTGCACCGGCACCAGGTATTGTCTCACAACGGTAGTCACCGTGCCTATGCGCCACAATCATGTTACGAGCTTTCGGGGGGGGGGGGGGAGCTCCGCTCGTAGTGCTCCGACACGTGGACCCCTAGCAGTGGGATGGACTCGTTACCACAAAGTCATCACCGCCATAGGATGGGCTCGTTACCACAACGCCATCACCGTCACAATCACGAGGGGGCTCCGCTTGTTATGCTCCGGCATGAGAACCCCTCGCAGCGGGATGGACTCGTTACCACAAAGTCATCGCCGCCACGGGATGGGCTCGTTACCACAAAGCCATTATCGTCACAATTACGGGGGGCTTAGGCACGAGGACCCCTCGCAGCGGGATGGACTCGTTACCATAAAGTCATTGCCGCCACGGGATGGGCTCATTACCACAAAGACATCACCGTCACAATCACGGGGCGCTCCGGCACAAGGACCCCTCGCAGCGGGATGGACTCGTTACCACAAAGTCATCGCCGCCATGGGATGGGCTCATTACCACAAAGCCATCGCCGTCATAATCATGGGGGCTCCGGCACGAGGACCCCTCGCAGGGGGATGGACTCGTTACCACAAAGTCATCATCGCCACAGGATGGGCTCGTTACCACAAAGCCATCGCCGTCATCATCACGGGGGGCTCCGCTCGTAGTGCTTCAGCACCCTCGTAGCGGGATGGGCTCATTACCACAAAGCCATCGCCGTCTGAGATGACTTGCGTGACTCTAAGCACTGAGCTGCGATCATGTCCGCTCATGTTACCGTTGATCGTCGA
The DNA here is from genome assembly GCA_033065855.1 of Escallonia rubra. NCBI lineage: Eukaryota > Viridiplantae > Streptophyta > Magnoliopsida > Escalloniales > Escalloniaceae > Escallonia > Escallonia rubra. Next base: position 37,216 of record JAVXUO010002249.1, on the reverse strand, counting down.
CACCACTAGGACAATGACCCCCGGGTCACTCTCTGGACGGGAGCAGGTCCTTGGAGGGCATCGCGCCTAGTCCGCCTGGCAGTTGGCTACAGCAGCAACCCTCACCGCTGTCAAGTTCTTTGCGCGTCTCTTGACGCACCTCGTGGGATTCAGTAAGGACTTGGAACGGTGGCTGGGGCAACGAGCTTACTCTGATCACGCTACCGCAGTGTGGTCAGTCTTCTTAGACACGCAGAGAGATGTCGTGCGGGTAGGGCTGTGCGAATATGGGGACCGGCAGTCCAACGGAGAAACGGTACTTTGGGACCCCCTAGTGGCGTGTCTCTCCTAGGGGACGCCACGTGTCAGCTGATGACGCTGGTATACTTTTCCCTATAAATAGGGGACTTTGGAGCTCATCTAAGGGATCTCTCTCTCATTTGACATTTTCACTCTCTCTCTAAAAACCTATTCTCTCTGGAATTCTATTGAGAGAAACACATTTGGACTTCTGACATCAAACCCTTAACTTGGACCTCAACTCGGACTGTCGACTGCCGACCCTATTCGTCGTTGCCTTGCCTGCACAGCGCTGCCAGCCCTCGTGACCTGTCTGGGGAGCGTTGCTCTCAGCCCTTACTCTATCCTTACTGTCTCTCACTTTGTACACTTGGAAGTTGACTCGGACTGCAGCCTTTGTGGCACCTCCACATAGATACAGACCCACTTTCCTTGGCATCATTTTGGCGACTCCGCTGGGGAGGTGAGCATCGAATTGCAGTCTACCTACCTTCCGCACTTAGGCACCATGCCTATACAACGAAGAGTTACGAGGGCTACCAGCCAGAGCCTTATCCATACCGTGCAAGAAGAGGACCACTCGGGTGAACAAGAGGGGACTAATGCCATGCGTATCCAAGACCAGCCACTAACTACCGCACCTGATGTGTAAGTTGCAGTCAATGCAGCCATCCAACATTTCACTTTTACTATAGCCTACCTATAAGACTCACGGACCGCTCTTATGACCGCCATAATGGAAATGCAAAAATCCATACAGGTGATGGCCTCACAGCAAATCGTTCCACCGATCCAGCCTGTAGGACCTGGGCCGTTCCCTGACGCCGCCCAGGCTCTAGTGTCGCGACCACCGCCGCCTCGAACGTCCAGACCCTTGGCGGTAGGACTCGCGACATCTTCCCCGCCTGTAGTTGACACACCGCATCCCCTGATGCCATCACACAGACCACAACCGGACCTTGGACCAGTGTTGCAACATGTCATCCATGTTGTTGCACCTCAACATGTACCAGCCAGAAGCTCTTCCGAAACTCACGAATCCATTGAGATGGAGCCTAACCCCTACCCAACGGAATAACATCAAACAACCGGCCAAGTGGTGGATATGTCTTGCGCGCCCACCCATGCCCCCATACACCTGCCATTATCAACACCTGTCATATATCATCCTTCTGTTGCTCCTGCTCATCAAGTTATCCCGTCAGGGGGCTCGCGGAGCCCCAGCCAGCCATCATCTATTAGTTGGCCAGGAAGAACCATCCCCCCATTATGTCTCCAAAACCGAATTCAATGCACTCCTCCACCGACTGTCACATCATTATGTACCCCACTCATCAGCTTGATTGACAGGCCATGCGCCGTATGCCAATGAGATAGCCATCATACCATACCCACTCAAATACAAGCAACCCACTTTTGTGCTCTTTGACAGACATGAGGGCAACGCCCGTGAGCACTTTAACAAGATTCGCCGGCTCATTGGAGTAATATGGCTCGGGTGATAGTTTGAAGCTGAGGGAGTTTCACAAGTCCCTCACAGGCTTGGCATACAGTTGGTATCATCAGATCCCTATGGGGACGGTCCATTCTTGGAGTGAAATGGTCCAACTATTCTTGGAAAAATTCCACTACGGAGCGGAACGCGTACCAGGTGCACATCGAGAACCTGCAGTTGAGGTCATGGGGACACTTCAAGGAAACATGCCGATGTACTTACGAGACAGTCGGCCCTATCAAACCATGGAAGCCTCGCCCAAAGAATGCACTGCTGGCCTCAGCAGACACATCCAGCACTCAGCGCAACAACGACAGCAACAACAGTTATAGTGGCTTCAAGCGTCAGTTCCAGGATAGGGACCCACGCTCCGACAAGCGAAGACAACGGGAGACTACCCCCACCTATCCATGTGATAAGAATACAGTGAAAGAACTCTTGGCGGAATGGGTGGCCAATGACAACAACTTCCAATTGCCACCCATGCAGATCCACATCACGGACGAAGAAAAGACTAGACCCAATTACTGTCCTTTCCATCAAACCCTTGGCCATCATCTCAAAGACTGTAATGCGCTGCGAGCTATCTTTACAACAAAGGTCGCGTCAGGCGACCTCCAGCTACGGAAGAACAGCGATGTGCGTAAGAACCCTTACCCACACCACGGTAACAACAATCGGGAGCATCAGGTGCTCATGGCCGTTACTGACCGCATCGAGTCTATCGTCCCCGAAGCTCCTGCGGAGGTCTTTCCTATGGTCACACCTTGTGTACCTTTTGCTCCTCAGCCAGTGTCCTCAATTGGACAAATGACGAAGATTAAAGGCTTTTTTTGATGAAATGGGGTTTTTACATGTAGCATAGACTTATCTCTCAAACTGTCTGATCGAGGTCACCACAGGCCTCGGTCCTGAATGTTTCGCCGCCCAAGCCGAACTCAGACATATCCCTTTTACCCCATTCATTTGCTTGGACGAGGACTCACCACCAATCGAACACCATAACCGACCGTTGTACCTCGAATGCACTGTTAATGGCACGGGCTTCCGCTGCGCCTTAGTAGATTGCGGCGCCTCAATCAACATCATGTCTCTCATCACCTTGCAACGGGCTGGCATTCCACCAAGAAAAAATATCCGCGACCCCATCAAGATTACTGGCTTTGGGCAAGGTCCCCAGTCGACCCTCGGCCATATCACTGTTAACCTCATGGTCAGAACTATCCGTCGCGACACTACTTTTCACGTGATAGACAGCAAGTCTTCCTTCCACCTCCTGCTTGGCCGACCTTGGATTCATGTTAACAAGGCTGTTCCCTCAACGTACCACCAGTGTGTGAAACTGGTGGCCGGTCCTGTGGGACGTAAGGTAGCAATGAAAATCCCCGTAACCAAGGTCCCCTTCGAATGTGCCGAATCTTACTTCGTCGAGGCCTCCTTCTTCACTGAGCTTGCCGAGGATGGTGAGAATGCTACTCACATACATTCCACCAAATTGAGATGAGCTGTGTGGAAACAATCCTCCCAAGTCCAAGTCCAAGAAAAGTAACAAGAACAAAGGATCAACTTCAGCGCCACCGCCCGCTGTCACGACCAACTCCCCGCCTTCATCCCTCAAGTCCAAGAAACAAAAGTTTGAACCCACCTTCCAATGCATCGTCAAAGATGAAAAAGTGATCTAACAGTTATGACGGTGTGCGGGGGCTTTAGGTGGTCCGTCATCTGACTCCTTGACCCCGACCCGCCCACGAAGATAGAATGGTGCTGTGCGGCTGAACATTGCCCGCCAGACCCCGAGCTTACCCCAGGCACTGGCCCACTCTGCTACGAAGACGGCCCCTGACCGCAGGCTAAAGATCTTGAAGAAATTAACCTGGCTAACCCGGTCGAGGACATACGTTGGCACAAAACTCGCCCCAGGACAAAAAGAGGAATTAGTTACCCTTATTCGTGAATATTGTGATGTATTGGCATGGAGTTACAACGAGATGCCCAGATTGGACCCTGCCTTGGTGACGCACCATCTCAACATTGCTACTGGATCCAGCCCTGTCATACAGCACTCACGGTTTTTCCACCCCGAGCTCGAATTAAAGATTAAACAAGAGATATAGTGACTTCTGCAAGCTGGCTTTATTAAGCCAATTACTCACCCCATATGGATGGCTAATGTTGTCCCTGTCCAAAAGAAGAGCGGCCAAGTCCGCGTTTGTATTGATTTTCGTAACTTGAACAAAGCATGCCCTAAAGATGAGTTTCCACTACCCAATATCGACATGCTTACGGAGGCTGCCGCCGGACACGAGACCTTGTCTTTCATGGATGGTTTTGCCACAGCCAAATTCGAATGAATTCAGACGACTGTTCCAAGACAGCCTTCCAGACTCCAATGGGTAACTTTTGTTGGAAAGTCATGCCCTTCGGTCTCAAGAATACGTGTGTTACCTATCAGAAGGCCATGATAGCCATCTTCCACGACATGATACACCGTACGGTGGAAGACTACGTTGACGATCTCATCATCAAGTCTAAGAAGGAAAGGGAGCACCTCGCTGATCTCCTAGCAGTCTTTGATCGTTGTTGCCAGTACAACATGCGGATGAACCCACTGAACTGTGCCTTTGGAGTCTCCTCCGGAAAATTCCTTGGCTTCTTTGTTAGTCGACAGGGCATCGACGTTGACTCTAAGGCCGCCTCCATCCAAGAGATGCCCCATCTCAAGAGCACCCAAACAGTTGAAGAGCTTCCTCGACAAGGTTTCTTATCTCCGCCGATTCATCCCTGCCTTGGCCGAACTTATCACACCCTTCTAGCATTTGACGCGCAAGAGCGCACCGTGGAGTTGGGGTGCGCCCCAACAATAAGCATTCGAACAGACCAAGGCGGTCCTCATGTCACTGCAGACCATGGTTGTGCCACAACGAGGTATCCCCATATTGCTGTACTTGACCTCCACCCCCAGGTCCATAGAGACATTGCTTGCCCAAGAGGTAAATGGAGTGGAGCGTTCAGTTTATTATCTCAGTCGGTCAATCAGGGGACCCGAAGCCAATTACTCTGAGCTCGAGAAGCAATGCTTAGCCTTGGTCTACGCCTCGTAGAAATTCAGATACTACTTCTTGTCGCAGCAAATCACACTTGTCATCAAGGCTGATCCACTATGATACATGCTCACACGCCCCACCCTGTCTGGCCGACTTACCCGTTGGTTGTTGCTATTGGCCGAATTCGGCTTATCCATCAAGAATCCTACAGCTCTACGGAGCCAAGCACTTGCAGACCTCTTGGCCTTCTTCCCACGCCAACAGTATGAACCGACCTCATATCAATTACCTGAGGAGGAGATGACCCTGATCTCCGACATAGATGAATTATGGACGCTTGAGTTTGATGGTTCAACCACTAGCAAAGGTCCTAATGGAGCTCCCCTCTGGCTAGGGGGTGCCGGTATAGTCCTTCAAAATCCACAAGGTGTTACCAGATCCCTATCCTTCAAACTTGTATTCCCGGTATCCAACAATGAAGCTGAGTATGAGGCACTTGTCATTGGCCTCATGCTGGCTACCAGTATGGGAGCTAAATCATTATGCATAAAGGCGGACTCAAACTTGATCATGAAGCAGGCTGACAGAGAGTTCGCGGTCAAGGAGCCAACCTTGGCACCTTATCACTCCCTGATGCAACACTTGGAGGGAAGACTTGGCCATGTCCAATATGAACATCACAACAGGTGCCACAACCGAGATGCGGATAGCTTGGCCATGATCGCGTCAAAGATAGAAGTTGATGGTGAACAGCTCATGCCAACCATTATCAGAAGGACAACACCATGCATAGCATTGATTCTAGTCCCAAAGGACACTACTGCAGACGATTAGAGGCAGCCAATCGTCGACCAACTTAAGGCGCCATCTCTTGCTTCTGCCTCTACCCTTACAGATTTCTTGATGTTAGGCGATTTCTTGTACAGACGATGTCCCAGAGGCACTCTGGCCATGTGTTTGGCCCCGGAAGAAGCAAAGCATAAACTACAGTTTGGTCATCAGAAGTGTTGTGGCCTCGAGGGTCCCCCTCTATACCATCGCCTCTAGTGCATGGGCCTCTTTTGGCCATCCATGGCCAAAGATGCTTCAGATGTACAATGGGATTGTTCTGAATGCCTATATCCGCCAGATAGCACAGAAGCTCTTGTTATCAACTTCAAGGGTGACTGGCGTCAGCCTTTCATCCAATATCTATCTCATGGGATCCTACCACCTGACCGTAGCTCGGCACGATCCATCAAACGCAAATCGGTCAGATATTTTGTGACAGAAGGTGAGTTATTTTGCAAAGGGTTCTTGGGGCACACCCTGCGATGCTTGCAAGGTGCCCAGGTTGTGGAAGTGATTAATGAAGTGCACAATGGTGCCTGTGGGGAGCATCAAGGATCGCAAAAGATGTATGTAGAACTGCTAAGGTTGGGGTACTATTGGCCGACTATGGAATCTGATTTCATCTCTCATGTCCGACATTGCCAACCCTACCAGAGACACGCTGACAGAAAGCAAATGCTGACGTTCGACCTTCGTATGATCGTGGCCCCCTGGCCATTTTACTCTTGGGCTCTCGACCTCATCGGCCCCATACACCCGCTGTCGAAAGGTCACATATGGATCATGGTCGCGACATAGCGTTTTACCAAATGGCTCGAAGCCATACCTCTACGAAGAGCCATGGGGGGTGCCATCGCCAACTTCTTGTATGATCACATCATCTGTCATTTCGGCATCTTCCGGTGAATCATCTCCGATAACGGCACGCCATTCATCAACCGGGATGTTCATATTCTCATGGAAGCGGACGACATCAACTACACCACATATACCCCTTACTATTCATAAGGCAATGATCAAGCTGAAGCCTCCAACAAAACTCTATTACGTGTATTGTTACGAATGTATCATGACGCAAGTGGCTCCTGGTCCGAAAAGCTAAGCCTTGCCCTTTGGGCTTACAAAACTTCCAGGCACACAGCCACGAAGGCCACACCCTTTTCCCTTGTCTACGGGGACGAGTGTGTGGTACCAGCCGAGATTGTAGTCACCTCGGCTCGACTATCCCTTAGCAGTGGTCTCTGGGAGGAGGAAACCAGAATGCTGGCTCTTGAGGGCCTTGATGAAAAGAGAGCCAACGCCATGCGTCGAATGAAGAAATATCACAAACAAATTTTCAAAGCCTACGGGAAGACAATCAAGCCTCACTCCTTTGTAAAAGGTGACCTTGTCCTCCAGGCTGCCAAGCATGTACGTGCCAACCTGTCAACTTCGAAGTTCACACCCAACTGGGAAGGACCATTTGAAGTGCATACAGCCAGAAGCAACGGCTCCTACCTCCTGCTCAATCCAGATGATGGACAGATCACAGCCTCTGTCAACGGTCGCTACCTGAAGAAGTATTATGCATGACCAGCTACAGATTGTTGCCCCCAGCCCTACCCGCCCACAGTTTAGAACATTTACACAACATTTTTTTGTATATGCACACATGTTTTTGACTTGTAACTTTTGTTGCTTATTACAAGTTCTTTTTTATGTAATGACATTTTGATCCAAGTACTATCAATACACAGTCATTCTGCTACATACGTTTGTGCTTAGCATACACTTATTGTTACTTTCTGGTCACCAAGTTATTTTTCCTCGGCAAGAAGGGGGAAACACCAGCAGGCAACCATCAGATACAAAACATTCAACAATCGCAACAGACAACAAGCACACCATGCATCAACATCAAGAACCAACAGAACAACACACAGCCATACTCATAACATCAACATATACAAATATATACATCTGGAGTTTGCCGGCCACTATCGGGCGCTGTTAATACATAAACCTATCATGCACCCTAAAGGAAGCTAGACAACAATGCTGCAACCCGATGTGAGCTAAAAGCCTACAATGTCTGACGCTGTACCTGCAGCGCAGACCATCCAACCTCAAACTCGCCCTGCCGCCTCAGTCGCTCAGCCTCTCGAACCTTCACATCAGCACGCCGTCTCTGTAAGTCCCCCAACTGTCTCTGCAGATCGGTCAGCTACCTCTCTATGTCTGCTACCTCCCTGTCCATCCCAGCCAGCTCCCTGGTAATCTCTGGCCGCTCCATCTCTAACCCTGTACGTCGTCTCTCAAGCAACATCTCCTCCATCCGCACTAAGGCCATCCTCTCCCCCACAGCCTCACCCTCACTCCTTGACCTCAAAAAGTCGGCTAGCCAATCCAACTACAAGCCCAGGGATATAAACGGTGCAAACTCTGTCAGTGACTGCTCAATGAACTCTATCGTCCAGCCCGTCGCGGGGACACTAGCAAAAGGCGGCAACCACTCCATGAACTCTACGTACACCCACCTCTGCAGTACTGGGTTCCCCACAGTGACTCCCTAAAATGTCTGCAATAGCGTCGACCACCGCAGCGTCTCCACCATATGCTCACACCAGAAGTCCCATCCAATCGGCATCGCACTATGGCCCCTGAAAACCACAAGCGACCAGGGTATATCCTCCCTCTCCACCAACAACCCCGGAACATATCTCGGCGACATCACGGGCGCCTCCTCCCAGCTTGGTGCCCGTACATATGGTGATGGCACCCATGGCTCCTCTCTCATCGATGAACCACTCCACAGCACCGTGAAAGCTCCATCAGCCACCCGGATGGACAGCTCCCTCCACAGCTCCCGGTCAGGTACAGATGGTACTACTCCCTTCACTCCCAGTAGCGTGTTACTCTTGTCCAGGTCCAGATCATATGTTCTCACTGAACCATCGTCAAAGGTCAATGGCATTTTTGTCTCCCCACCTGGTGCAGCTACGGCCTCATCTATCGGTGGAGCAGGCATCGGTTCTGTTGTCATGACCCGCGGTGGTGGCGATGCGCTAGCTGCTGCACCTCGCAGCTTCACCCATATCTTCTACTTCACCTTTTTTAGAATCGGCGTCGGCTCGACAGGCGTGGCCCTAACCGCGGCCCTTGGCCCCGCCGACCCCCTGCCTTCGCCGACCCCCTTGGCCCCACCGACCCCCACCCCTTTCCTCTCTTCCTCTACCCCCGAGCCTACAGCACCCGCCGATCCCCCTGGGGTGGCCGACCCTCCCCGAGCGGCCGAACCCCTCCCCTTTCCCCCCTCTCCTCCCTTCCCCCTTCCTTCCCCCTTCTTCCCCAGCGCTGGCCGACCCCCAGGGGCGGCCGACCCACTCTGAAAGGCCGACTCCCTCCCCTGTCCCCTCTCTCCTCCCCCCCTCCTACCCCCTTCACCCCATCTTTCCTTCTCCCCACTAGCGCCGACCCCATGGCCCTACCGACCCCCTTCACCGGCCGACCCCTCGGCCACTTGCTTCCCTTCTCTCACCATCTCGTATTTTCTCTCTCTTTTTCTTCTCTCTTGAATGGAAAAAAGGGAAATGAAGATTTTTTAAAAAATTTCTTCCCTCCTTCACTATTTATAGGCGTGGGCCATCTTTCAATCTCAACCACTCATTCAAAATTGAAACCAAATTTTTTTCCCGCCAAAAACCCAACAACTCTAATTTTCAAACGGTTAACCCTTTTCGCGCTTAATTTCTTTTCGTGCGCTGTGTTTCCACTAAACAAAATCGTCACAACATTTTTTTCACATAATTCGTAGTTACTGCTATCCAAATTTGCATTATAATTTCTTATTCACTATTTTACAAAGTACACGCTAATCGATCGCAAGCCACACGCATGGAACATAAGCCCCCTACGTGTGGTGTGTGCGGAGGAGCCCGCCCGGGTTGCCCCTCCGCGCACACCACACGCAGGGGGCTTATGTTCCCAACGTATTCGGATCATACCCCAGGGCCCACTAAGGGACCCATTTTGCGCGACACATCACGCATTTGCCAGTCAATTATTCAACGCCATCAGCCGGTCAAAGTGCATCTTCCTTCGAACATTCACAGGCAATCAAGTTTTCTATCGCTAATGTTGCTTGGAAGACCGCAAGTCCCTTGAGGGGGTCGGCCACCTCTCTGAAGAAAGGGGTCGGCCACCTCCTTAAAGAGGGGGTCGGCCACCCTCTTTAAAGTGGGGTCAGCCATGCTCTTTAAGGAGGGGTCAGCTACTCTCTTTAAAGGGGGTGTCGACCACCCTTCTTAAGAAGAGGTCGGCCACCTCTTTAAAGAAGGGGACAGCCACCCTATTCAAAGGGGCGTCGGCCACCCTCTTTAAGAAGGGGTCAGCCACCCATGTCTTGGGGGGGAGGGGGAGGGAGGGCAGTTGACCCCTCTGGCATCCCACTCAACGCACTTTCTATAGTGCTCACTCACCACCATTGATCGCATGACACTTGTCACCGCGCCACTTTCATGACGTCCACGAGCACCAGACATCATTCCGCGACACTCGTCGTCGTTCCCGTGCACCATTCTCATAATACATGCACCGGCACCAGGTATTGTCTCATGACGGTAGTCACCGCGCCCATGCGCCATAATCATGTTACATGCTTTCGCGGGGGGGGGGGGGGGGCTCTGCACTTCACAACGGGATGTACTCGTTACCACAAAGTCATTTCCGCAACGAGATGGGCTCATTACCACAAAGCCATCACCGTCACAATCACAGGAGGGCTCCGCTTGTAGTGCTCTAGCACGAGGACCCCTCGTTACGGGATGGACTCGTTACAACAAAGTCATCGCTGCCATGGGATGGGCTCGTTACCACAAAACCATTGCTATCACAATCACGAGGGGCTCCCGCACGAGGACCCCTCGCAGCGGGATGGACTCGTTACCACAAAGTCATTGCCGCCACGGGATGGGCTCGTTACCACAAAGCCATCGCTGTCACAATCACGAGGGGCTCCGACACGAGGACCCCTCGCAGCGGGATGGACTCGTTACCACAAAGTCATCGCCGCCATGGGATGGGCTCGTTACCACAAAGCCATCACTGTCACAATCACGAGGGGCTCTGGCATGAGGACCCCTCGCAGCGGGATGGACTCGTTACCACAAAGTCATCGCCGCCACGGGATGGGCTCGTTACCACAAAGCCATCGCTGTCACAATCAAGAGGGGCTTCGGCACGAGAACCCCTCGCAGCGGGATGGACTCGTTACCACAAAGTCATCGCCGCCACGGGATGGGCTCGTTACCACAAAGCCATCGCTGTCACAATCACGGGGTGCTCCGGCACGAGGACCCCTCGCAGCGTGATGGACTCGTTACCATAAAGTCATTTCCGCCACGGGATGTGCTTGTTACCTCAAAGCCATCACCGTCATCATCACGGGGGGTTCCGTTCGTAGTGCTCCGGCACGAGGACCCCTCACAGTGGGATGGGCTCGTTACCACAAAGCATCGACGTCTAGGATTACTTGCGCGACTCTAAGCACTGAGCTGCGATCATGTTCGCTCATGTTACCGTTGATCGTTGACAACACCAGGACAATGACCCCCATGTGATTTTGGGACGGGAGCAGGTCCTTGGAGGGCATCGCGCCTAGTCCGCCTATCAGTTGGCTACAGGGGCAATCCTTACTGCTGTCAGGTTCTCTGCGCATATCTTGACGCACCTCGTGGGATTCAGTAAGGGCTTGGAACGGTGGCTGGGGCAACGGGCTTACTCTGATCACGCTACCGCGGTGTGGTCATTTTCTCAGACAGGCAGAGAGATGCCGCGCGAGTAGGGCAGTGCGGATATGGGGACCGGCAGTCCAACGGAGAATCGGTACTTTGGGACCCCCTGGTGACGTGTCACTCCTAGGGGATGACACGTGTCAGCTGATGATGCAGGCATACTTTTCACTATAAATAGAGGACTTTGGAGTTATCTAAGGGATCTCTCTCTCATTTGACATTTTTCACTTTCTCTCTCTAAAAACTTATTCTCTCTGGAATTCTAGTGAGAGAAACACATTTGGACTTGTGACATCGATCCTTGACTTGGACCTCGACTCGGACTATCGACTGCCGACCCTGTTCGTCATCGCCCTGCCTGCGCAGCGCTGCCAGCCCTCGCAGCCTGTCTGTGGAGCCTTGCTCTCAGCCCTTACTCCATCCTTGCTATCTCTCACTTTGTACACTTGGAAGTTGACTCGGACTGCAGCTTTTATGACACCTCCACATAGATACGAACCCACTTTCCATGGCATCATGATTCCTGTAAGAATGAAGGCATATTGAGGCATTGCACTTTTGAAAAAAATGTCACAGTAGAATGGGGTTACAGAATGGGTGAATAGGACTCTCCTTGAGAGGGCTCGGTGTATGCTTTCAAATGTCGGGTTATCGAAGGAATTTTTGGCAGAAGCTGTTAAGACAGCTGCATATTTGGTGAATAGGTCTCCATCGACTGCAATTGATTGCAAAACTCCTGAACAAGTTTGGTCTGGTAAGCTTGCTAATTATGAAAATTTGAGGATATTTGGTTGTCCTACTTATGCTCATGTTAATGTTGGTAAACTTGAGCCGAGAGCAAAGAAGTGCATTTTTTTAGGCTATGCAAGTGGGGTAAAAGGGTACAGGTTGTGGTCTCCTGATTCTAAGTTATCCAGGTTCCAAATTAGCAGAGATGTGACCTTTGATGAGTCTTTGATGCTTTCGAAGGAAAAGAAGCTGATTAATGTAGGAAAAGACCACGGTGTTAGGGAGAAGGTAGAGCTGGAGGTTCGAGCTCCAGATTCTTTGCCTATAATTCCTAAAGATGAGGAAAATGGTTCTCATTCTACCGAACGAAATGAAGAACCTCAGGAACAACCGTATAGTATTGCCTGAAACAGTTCGAGAAGAGAAATTCGACCTACTCAGAAGTATGGACATGCTGATATGGTTGCTAATGCTCTACGTGTGGCATAGAATTTTGAGGTTGAAGATCATGTTACATATAAAGAGGCCATCAAGAGCATGCAATCAGCGCAATGGATAGTTGCTATGAGTGAGGAGATGAAATCTCTTTACAAGAATCAAATTAAAAGTGAGAATTATTGAAACCGCCTATGGGCCAGAAGATTGTTAGTTGCAAATGGGTCTAGAAGAAGAAGGAGGGAATACCTGGAACAGAAGATGCAAGGTATAAAGCACGCTTGGTAGCACTACAAGAAAAAAGGTATTTTGCGACGAAAGTTTAACGACGGATTGGATTCTGTCGCTAAATGGGCATTTACTGACAGAAATAACTGTCGGAAAAATTCCATCGTTAAATATTATTAGCAACAGAATAATCCGTCGAAAAAGGTTTTTCGCGACGGGCTTTTTCCAGCGGTCTTTTAGCGACGGAATTTCCCTCGCTAAAAGCTTTTTAGTTTTTTTGAAGGGTTTCATAAACAATTATAAGCGATGGAATGACCCCGTCACTAATAATTTCGTCGGTAAAAGTACGACTTTCACCAACGGACTTTTAGCGACATGATAATTTCGTCGCTAAAAGTCATCGTTTAAAACAACCAGATCTGTTTTTTCTCTCTCCCTGTTTCTCTCTTCGAAAATATGGAAAAATAAAATTTGCCAGCGACTTTCACCACCACAGTTCACCGCCGTTCTCACCACCACAGTGCCCCACCTCCGGCGACATCACATCTTCCCCCCGACGCCGACATACCAATATATACCTCCATTGCCGCCGTGCCAGCGCTGCCCTCCACTGCCGCCTCGCCACCAACACCGCCGCCCTTGACTGCCACCGACAACCATTACTCGTCAGCCGCACTTAGAAGGTAAGTCACCCACTGTCCACTTTCTTTGGTTTGGCATGGTACATATGTCAAGATTTAGCACCCACTGTTGTAATTTTTGGGATTAGATCATGCTACGTTGTTTAATTATATGGTGTTTTGATTGGTTATCTCGAAAACTATGGTTGAATATTAAAAAAATTAGAATAATTGAGGTGTTGATTTTCTACTGCCCTGCCGAGAGAGAGAGGGGGGGGGGCTGCGGGTTGGTGTGTTTTGGGCTGTGCGTGAGGAGGTGGTTATGGAGTCGCGGTGATGGCAGCCGTGACTGCCAGTGCATTTTCTGAGTGCAGTGTGTGCGTATAGTGTGTTGTGTACTTATATATGTAGGTGGTGCAGTGTAAAGTGCTGAGTGTGTGCAGTGGGTAAAAGGAGTGGGCAGGCTGTGAGGATACATGGGGTGGAGGGAGAGAGGCTGCAATAGGCAGCCTCTGTGCTCAGGTCTGTGTGCACATTTGTGTGGGTTGTGTGCATTGGTGTGTGTATGTGCGTGCGTGCGATTTTATGTGCTGCGTGTGTGAGGGAAGCTGTTGCGCAGCTATGTGCGTGAGAGCTGTGTGCATGGTGTGTGTTTGTGTGCCCATATGTGTGTGTGTAGCTGCCAAGAGGCAGCTATGTGCGTGTGTTTTTTTTGGGTGTGTATACAAGTGTGTGTTAGAGGAGTGCGTGAAGCTGCCGAAGCATATCGAAGCATATCGAAGTGACTGACTAAGACATTTCGTGGTATTTGGCATGAAAGGTCTTTTTAGGCGAACACCTTCTGGGTGAGAGTTACTTCTCCTCAATTATAACTTGGTTCCGAAATGATAAGTGTATTGCGAGTCTTCGATAATCAACATATTTATAATGGTTGGTTCCAACCTGGCTTAGTTGGGGATGATTGCGAGTCTTTCATTGTCTATATTTTTGGTTTAGTCTGCTCAACAAAAGAAGTCTGACTTAGCAAACAATACGAATATAAACTTAATTCCACTTTAATGGCAATGACTCAATGTAGGTTTAGACGCAAATGGCTTAGTCTTGAAACCTAGATGCCCTAACTTTTAGAGTTCAACAACAGGGGGGAATAAAACCAACCAATGATCATCTCAGAAATATAGTGGATACGAACCATTGATGCTTTGCCACCATACCATAGTGTCACTAACTGAGATGAACTATACAGACTTGGAAATAAAAAATCTCCATCTATTGTGATTTTCTATCAACTTAACCAATTCAGAATCAATCTAGTGCCAATAGAACTGTTGCCCACTGAACAGGCCACATGATGTCAACAAGAAATGAGTTTTAAGCATGTAATACATTCAATTGATAAACCATAACTCCAGAATTAAATTTGAACAGTTAATAACAACCAATTGTTTAAAGTGTATTATGAGATAAGATTTTGGCAAAAACACAACAATTTGAGATATCTAGTTGTGAAAATTCTAGGAAAGCAAGTCAAGATGCAGTAAGATACACCCTTCACGCAAAGCATAATATCTTTAACATCAGTAAAGCAATTCACATTGTGATAGAAGGCCTACTCAATTCAAAAGTATTGACTAGCACAATTACTCAAGCACCTATGCACAATAAAGAAAACTGTACTTTGACGACTGCAATGCTCATTCCAAATTTCCAACAATAGCTGCAGTGAAATATACATTTATCAAAAGCTAAAATAATTCAAGCGCATCGGATATGTGCATTTTGAACAATTTTTTCTCATTTGAACATTGATTATTTGTTTGATAATTTTAGGTTAACTGTGCATTTGAGAATTGTGATTATTCATTGATGATTTCAGGTTGTTAATTATGATTTTAGGTTGTTAGTTGTGCATTGAGCATTTGAGATTATTGATTGATGATTTTAGGTTGTTGATTGATGATTTTAGATTGTTGACTGTGCATTGAGCATTTGAGATATTGAGATTGTTGAAGGAGGATAAGACCAAATTGGATTGAATGTGTGATTTTTATTATTTTTTATTGCATTTGAGAATTGAGAATTCAGATTGTTGACGGAGGATGGGAATCAATTGGATTGAGATACCTGTTAGGTAGCATGGACACGGACACTGCGTCCGATCGACGACGACACCAAAATGCAATATTTTGGCGACATGCTTGTGGAAACCCTTAGTTCGATGTCCATCACCTCTTCAATGGGTACACGGTGTTCAGCAATTGAAAGATAAATGAATGCCATCAAGAACCCGGATCTAGAGGAGGATGAGGTCATAGCTCTGACGTATAATCAGACGCACGTGCGGAAAAAGGATAAGGATGAGGCGTACTGGGCGGGCGACTATGTTTCGGATATTGCCCGGCGTATCGATGTAAGTTAATTTGTTTAAGTTAATTTTTTGTCTTTCTATTCAATGTTTGTTGCGTTAATTAATGCACTAACATATCTTTGACTCACTGTTCTTGCAGGCCTCATATGAACAGCTTAGGGGCTCCGAGCAGGCGTCCGGACAGCCATCAGCGTCCACTAGTACGGGTGCGAGTACTGGGGCGTTGAAGCGATGGCTAGACGTACCGGAGGTTGTCAATCGATTGAAAGGCCGCATACGCGGCCTGCCTAGCACGACTGCACGTGCCGTGATAGGATCGTCCCCACCCCCCGTTTCCTCTCCACAGACACCGGCTCCTCAGCGTCCGTTGGCCGACCAGGAGATCCAGCGCATTGCTACTATGGTGTTGATGATGATCATGGAGCAGGATCAGCAGGGTACCGCTGCTGGACATGCCGAGCCAGCCCCGGATCAACAAGATCCAGATCCGGGATTTGGCAACCCCTGATGAGCCCCTTCACCCTTGTCCCCCCCCGCACCCGGCTTGTACTTTTCCCCCCTCCCCTACCCGGCTGTATCCGGTTCCCGGCTTGTACATCATGAGTTTTCTTTATAATAAACATTTTTTATGATTTTTTATATATATTTCTTTGTGTATTGATTATTGTGCGTTGTTGTTGAGAATTGAAATTTTTATTACAGGTCTGGGTAATAAAAAAATAAACAAAATATTTTAAAAAAATTGACTTTTGGCGACAGATTAATTCCGTCGCTAAAAGTGTTCTTACTATCAACTTTTTAGCGACGGAATATTCTGTCCCCTAAAAATCTTATTTAGCGACGGAATGTTCCGTCGCTAAAACATTTATTTCGTTGCTAATTTCACAAAACAGAAAATAAATTAAAATACGTAACATATAATTAGCGACGGATATTCCGTCTCTAATTAATAAAGAATTCTGTCGCAAAAAGTACAATATTAGACTATAGATTTGAAAATTTCGTCGCAACACTTTTAGTAATGGGCTTTTATACGAGGGACCTTTTTAACTTTTAGCGACGGATTTTGGGCTTTTAACGACGGATTTTCCCGTCGCTAAAAGCCTTTTTTCTTGTAGTGTAGCTAAGGGTTTTACTCGGAGAGAAGGTATTGATTACAATGAAATATTTTTGCTTGTAGTAAAACATACTTCGATAAGAGTGTTGCTTTCTATGGTTGTTCTAGAGATGTCAATGGGCCGGCCCAGCCTAAGCCCAATGGGCCTCCAAAGAAAACGGGCCGGGCTTGAAATCTGGATATATGGGCCTAGTCCAAGCCCTGGCCTTAGGACCAATATTTAGGGCCGGGCCCGGGCCCAAATATTTTTTTTTGGTTCCCAACTTCTTGTTACTTATTTGCGTCGATAGCCAACAAGAATACATCAAATTAATTGGTTGAGATTGATACATGTTAATTTGGTGTAATATTGACAAGCCTTTTTTGGCCTACTAACATTATAATTTATAAGTAGTATTTTTCGGAAGTTTGGTAAATAGAAAATGACAATTACATCTATCAAATTTCTTAATACAGTAACTTTTTAAATTTTCGCAAATGTTTGCAAGGCATTTGGCTTTTCTTTCCTTTTTTAATATAGTAGCATCTTCTTCTCTTTTTTTTTTCTTTTTTTTTTCAATAAACATCTGTTAAAGTCATATGCACAAACCTTTTACCTTATGTGTATCCAAGCAAGTAGTAGCAACGCTAAATTGCCCTAGAGACTATTTCTACTATTTGAAAGAGACTATTTCTACTATTTGATATTTTACTTCTTCTTTCGTTGCTGAAAGAATAACAATTATTTTTTAAAGTGATCGAAAACTCATAAAAAGGTGAAAACAATATTATTATTTTAATATCTATTTTGTTATTATTATTTAATAATATAAATACTAGCTTTTTATATGTATTTTAACAGTTATTTTTTTACGCACGGTGCCAATACTAATTTATATGTAAGAGGGTGGAATTAGTCGGTTTGGTATTTATTGACAAATAAGTTCGGCCCATCCAAGACCGCCAAGGCCTCTTCAAAGAGGCTCATGATTTCTCACGGTTCGATTGTAATCTTTGTAATCTAATTCTTGTTTTACGTCAAACATATATTTGATTATTGCACCAAGGAAGAACGATCAACATAATTCATGTTCAGATTCATTGCTCATTCGATCATCGTTGGACACGCACACATATATAATAATGTGTGCATACAATAATACTGGGCCAAAAGAGGGCCTGTGTGTAGGGCCAAAAGAGGGCCTGAAATAAGGCCAACCTTAAGGCCAAAAGTGGGCCAGAAATAGGGCCAAAAGGGGGCCAGTTTTTGGGCCAAAAGACACTACAAGGAATAAGGCCTTTAGCGACGGATTTTCCCGTCGCTAAAAGCCTATATTCTGTCACTAAAACTTTTAGCAACGGAATTACCGTCGCTAAAAGTCCCTCGTATAAAAGGCCGTTGCTAAAAGTTTTGCTACGGAATTATAAAATCCGTCGTCTAATATAGAACGTTTGGCGACGGGATTTATTTCTGAATTAGCGACGTAATATCCGTCGCTAATTCTGTTTTACGTACTTTAATTTATTTTCTTTTTTACGAAATTAGCGACGAGATAAAATGTTTAGCGACGGAATTAATCCGTCGCTAATAGTTAAAGTCATTTTTTAATTTTTTAATGCCCAAACCTGTAATAAAAAATTCAAACCAATTGGGTCCCATCCTCCGTCAATAATCTCAATATATCAAATGCACGATTAACAATCTAAAATCATCGATTAACAAATCATCGATCAATAATCACAATTAACAACCTAAAATTATCAAACAAATAGTCAATGTTCACAACATTGTTCAAAATGTACATATCTGATGCGATTAATTTAAAATATTGTCTAATTACGCCTCAGAGTTCAACATTGGGGGAAAGGCTTTTCACAAGTGCTTTGATCAAACACACTGACTTGAAAAGGCATTTGCCCCATGTGTTGAAAGATTACAAAGTCTCCTAGATGGAGGTCATGTTGTTGCACGAATTCGTTCCAACCCTCTTCGAAGCAAAGAACCTCTTGGCCAACCTTCTTCTTCAATTTAACAAGCCATGACCCCTTGCGGCTGGTTAAAGTTGCTTCAAATCTCAATGTGGTAAGCAATCGCCAAAATGCTACCGGTATGGCCTAACATATTCATAATACAGTAAGACATGTAAGTTTTTAACCAAAGATAAAACTTTTAACACACACGAAAACATAGAGAAAGCGGGATGACATACAAGTTATGTATGAAAACCAGGCATCATGACCTTGAAGAAGTGCCTGTTGACTGAAACGTCCCTGTTCACCGAAGCAGAAGCCATTTAACCTACTTTAACATGAAAAACCAATCGATGATTATTCAATCGACGAGCATCAATTTCATAGCTGAATTAAATCTATCAAATTATGTTAAAGTGATGCTAAAAAAATAGATCCACAGTGAGTTGTAGCTAAAATGACTACCACAAAAATCTCAACTATGCACATCATTATTTCACCACCCAAATAGCCACCTATGTCACGGAAAGTAAGAAGCAAAATGTTGTTGTGCGATAAAGTCTTGAGTAAGAGTATCAAGCTATGGCGCATGCTCCATAGTACCGCTAATAAGACAGCTCCCGTAGTCTTATATAAGCTTGGTTTTGGGAATCCATCTCCTGTGCAGTTTTAGTGTCTATTCATATTGCTTCCAATCAGGTCTGTCATGTTTCGACCAAACCATACTGACATAGACTGTCACTTAAACTGAGAACATGTGCAGGATGAACTTACTTATACTATAATGTAAATACAACGAATAAACTTGCGGATGTTCTGACTAAGTCATTGGGAAGGGACTCGGATTAATCATGATCCATGACTGTAACAAGCTAGGCATGCTAAGTGTCCATACAGTGTATTAGTGTCTGCCGTCGGGGCATATGGGTCTTTGTATTAGTGTCGGCTTCTACGCTTCCGATTCTTTATACTTCACATGATATCTTACAAGTGCTGTTCATCAACCTAATAGGCAAAACATTTCTAATTTCACCCCTCCTATTTTTGGAGTCAAAGGCTCAAAGCAATAAAAGTGGCATCATGACACTTCTCAAGTTACCCATGCTCAAAGAAGGCCTGGAGAAAAAGACAAAATATCCTCCCTGAACACCGACCAACATGACTAAACAGGAGTGGTGAAGCCATCTGGCTGAGGGGCTTTATCCCCATCCAAAGCTTTCAGTGCAGCCACAATCTCCTCCTATGGAAACAGCCTAGCGAAGAAGGCCCTATCACTTAAATCAGGAGAGCTGAATTCCAGCCCATCACACTTCGGCCTCGAAATCCCCTCTCTATTGAATAAAATTTGGTTGTAGCCACAATGCCCTCGCGAAAACTAGGTGCACTACAAACATATGCGCCATCAATTTTGATTCTCTGTACTTTGGTTGTATCGGGAATAAGTTATTATCTATCGTTGGCCTCTATGGTAAAATCAGTCGGCGGACCTGAGACTTTGTGAGCATTAATGTACACCAAAGTACACCAAAGACCTTGGCATGGATTAGCGTAGAAATGTAATATCATTTGACGAGTAGTGATTGTTACACATGCATTAATGTACACCAAAGTTATATCTTAGTGATGCTTGTCAAGCTACACTTATTTCCCTCCATTCACTCACTCACTAAACTCACACAGACAAGCACTCCTTTGGGACACACATACACTCAAAACAGCTGCACAAATACACACTCATCGACACTGTTTGCACACCCATACACACATGATGTAGTCCCTAAGACATACACCTCCGGCCTTTATTGTAGCCTGTAAAACACACACCATAACCCCCCCATCCCCCCCCGCGCTGCAGCCCTTAAAACACATGTCGAAACCACTGCTGCAGCACATTACACACCACACACAACACCACTGCTGCTACTGTTACACACACACACTTAAACACACACCCTGTACACTCCTAAAACACACACACAAACACTCAATACAAACCCCTTTTCCCTCAATTCACACCCCTTTTCCCTCAATTCCATCAGCAATTAAACAACCTAATTCCATCAGTTACAAAATCAATTGCAATTAAAAATAATTGAAATTATAAGAAACATATCATAATTCCATAAACAAATTAGGGCAAGTTCCAATTAGGGCAAATTGACATAAATCAGAACTGAAGAAAATTAGGGCAAATGGCGCTTAAACATGCATTAAAGCAAATTAGGGCAAATGGACATACAAAGAGGTGGTGCGGCGGCGGAAGTGTTGGTGGCGCGGCGGCAATGAAGGGCCTTGGTGGCGCGGCAGTGGAGGGAATTGGTGGCGCAGCGTTGGTGGCACACGGATATGGAGGGGCACGGCGTCGGGGGATAGGGGGTGATGTTGCCGGAGGTGGGTCGTCGGAGAGGAAGAACACCAATATCGCCGGTGAGTGCGTGAGAGTGAGAGACAGAGAGAAACGGGGAGAGTGAAAAAAAGACGCAGGCATTTTATGTAAGGACTTTTAGCGACGGAATAACACCGTCGCTAAAAGCCCGTCGACAAAAGATATATTTAACGACGGACTTTTTAGCGACGGTAACTTTCTGTCGCTTATAATGTTTTAACGACGGACATTTTTCAAACGGGTTTATCCGTCGCTGAAAGACGTTTTAGCGACGGAATTACGTCCGTCGCCAAAAGTCCGTCGCAAAATCCTAATTTTCTTGTAGTGAGAGGGCCGGGCAAAAAATGGGCCATTTTAGGGTCGGGCCGGGCTTGTTTCTCAAATAATTCGGCCTGGCCCTGGCCCAAGCCCTAACGGTTAGGGCCAGTTCGGGCCCAAAAATGGGCCGGGCCAGCCCGAGGGCTGCTTGGCCCTTTTGACATCTCTAGGTTGCTCTACATGACTTGGAGTTAGAACAGCTGGATGTCAAGACAACATTTCTACACGGTGAGTTTGAATTCATGCGTCAGCTAGACGGATTCGTGATCCAGGATAAGGAAGGTCATGTTTGCTTGTTGGAGAAATCCTTGTATAAATTAAAGCAATCTCCAAGGCAGTGGTATAAGCGGTTTGACACTTTCATGGCAGAGAAAGGTTATATCAAGAATGCCTATGACAATTGTGTGTATCACCAGAGGCTCGTTTATATTTCTCATATATACTTGTTGTTGTATGTTGATGACATGTTTGCAAAATCGATGTTAGATGTCAACGGTTTGAAAGAGCAGTTGAAAAGAGAATTTAAGATCAAAGACTCGGGTGCAGCAAACACTACAAGAAAATTGGCCTTCAACGACGAACACGGTTCGTCGGTAAAGGTCTCTTATTCGTCAATAAAGACATTCAGTGACGAAAAAAGTTCGTCGCTCAGTTCGTCAAAGACTCGCCGTCAAGAAATGTATTTTTCGACGAATACATGTGTTCGTCGAGAAAAGATAGATTTGTTGACGATTTTTTACGTCGTCAAGGAATGTCCAATATTTAACGACGAACAATTTCATCGTAATAGGTTGCTGGAATTTGTCGCTGGATGTTCAAGTTCGTCAAGAATGAATTAATTTGTCGACGAACTTGGATTCGTCAAGAAATGAGTCATCGTCAGTCTGTTTTCCCTTGACATCCTTCTTTCGTCGCTAAATGTTTCCTTTGTTGACGAACTCAAGTTCGTTAATAACGACTTTGATCGTCACAAACTTTCCTTGACATACTTAATTCGTCGATAATAGTGACATTGTTTGACGATTTTAAATTCGTCAAGAAAACAAAAAAATCTTCCTTGACATATTTGCTTTGTCAATAATGGTAGCATTTGTTGATGAACTCAAATTCGTCACAAAAAACATTGATCGTCACAAATCTTTCTTGACATCTCTAATTCGTCGTTAAAAAACTACATTCACCGACAAAAAAATTGTCATTACTTGTTGCCCCTTTAGCGACGAATATTTTGTTCTTTGATGAGTATCAAATTCTAAAGATTTTAATTAACGACAAATAATAAAAAGATTAAGCGACAAATAATAAAAAGATTAAGCGACAAATAGTAGAAAAAGTTTTAATCTAATATATAAAACTAATGCTATCCATTACAAAGATTTACATGGTTACAAGGCGAGGACATAAGTACATTTAGCAACAAAGCTTGACATATATTCTAAGTAAAAATTAGAACTATACAATGCACATGTTGATGCCAAAAAAGAAAACCATCCTGTCGGTGACACAAAATATCGACCTCAGCTTGCTTCATATCATGTCCAAAGATGATCCGTATATATATCGCATCCAAGAACACCACAACTAAAAGAACAATGATCGCAAGTCTGCATTAAAAATGAAAAGAGGAATTGAAATATTCGTGCTAAGATGATGCTCAAACCTCGATCTACATACTCCATGCAATCCACCACAATCAATTACATCTTTTTTTCTTATCACAAATGCGCGTACAATCAAATTACTCAATCATGTTTAGCCTCTCAAGAAGCAAGTATAAGATAGCTAAAGAAATTAAACTTGTTCAGTGCAACATATATACGATGAACGTTTACAAATGAAATCTCTATCTGAAAAGCAACACTCCACTGGCAATCTATGTAATACAATCGTATCCTTAATTAGAACTAAAATTTATGATGCACTTATAGTAGTTCTAGCTTGGACCATGAATAGCCGGGCTAAAAAGAGCGATTGTGGAGAAAAAGATTAGATATAAAGTAACATCGAGTTCCGTTGGGTGGAATTATGTTATAAATAAAGTTCATATTTTCCAAATAGTTGGAGCTTGGTTTAGAAAGTAGGGCTATTCAGTGGTTGGACTTCAAAGGATTTTAATCAAGGCGGGGTAGAATTTCCGAAAGCTATGGACTAAACTTGACCTGTTAAATGTGCCATAAAATTGCCTTGCAAACAATGGGTTCCCCCCCCCAAACACTTTTCACTTTGAATATTGTTACTGTGATATAATGTATTAAGATGAGAATGTATGCTATATGACAAGAAATTAGAACTCTATAAAGAAAACATAATGAAACAGAAAAATGAAGTTATGGAGGCGTGAGGTTTTTTGTCGAGGTTCAGAGGTTGCACGTGCTTGACTGAATGAGGGGCTTCTTTCTAGTGAAGTGGATAGGAAGAGTGAGCTGAATATGTGTGTTGGACACTAGAGTCCAGGGCTTTTAGTTGGCGGAAGGCGACAACCACTCTAAAGTACTTTATATGCCTTGCCTATAAGAAGGTGAACCTGATTGGGAAGATTATTACTTAGAACGAGATATCATTCAACGATAGCATCACACAGTAATGATTTTAAATCATTAGCATCCCATAGTTCTAAAGCAACATCGAGTTCTGGGGAAGCAAATTCAGTATGTAACTTGTACCCAAGGTAACTTAAAAAAACCGTCTCCTTAACTGGAATTCCCTCATTTTAATGGATCTGATGTTAATTAGAATTCACTCTAAGCCACACTACCAAGCTCTTCATTCTAGGCCTACCAGCTCATTCCAACCCTTCATTCCCAATAAGCCTAACCCTACTCATTCCTCAAAAGGCAACCACTACCTATTCCAGATTTGCATAAGCCCCTTACCACCTACAAACCCATCAGTACCACACTCTACTGAAGGCCTGCTACCTGTACCACAGTCTAGTATCAGCAACACTCTTCAAAACCAGAATAACCTACTAGAAAGTAACCCCTACTGAGCACTAAAAGAAAACTAAGTACCTTATAATCTTTTGCGATATCCTTATTGAATTAACTCAACCTCACATAGTAATGATTTTAATGTTTCGGTACCTGTACATGGCGGGAGATTGAATTATATCCTTAATAGCTTCGACAATAAATAAGTGAAACTTATAGCATAGTGTCAATCGTAAGCAATTATCTCAATTTCCCGATCAAATCCCTAAAGGCTGGCCTAGCTCACCTATGAAAATTACTGTAAAAGTTTTAACCTAGACAGCGTATAGATGGGGGATTGAAAAATCAAAGAAGAGGATAAATCCAAGGTATGGTCATGGATAAATACCTAACCTAAAACTCACGGATAAATGCAGCCATGAAGCACTGCATAGAGAACGTCTCTAATGTACATCTCAACATGCATCAACAATGTACTTTGAAACACCATCGTCCATTTTCTACTTCCGCTCTGCCGCCCATTTTGTACTTGTAATAATAATGGCAATCCATATCACTTATCTTTTAATACTTTGGTTGTTAATCAGTTTTACAATTTGTGCATGTGTGTGCACTTTTTAGATATGTGTAGCAGGGGTGTGAAGGTGCAGGGTGTGCTCTGTGTGTGATTTCAATGTGTAAACAAAGACGCGTGTAATTGTGCAATACTGTGTAATCACAGTGTGTGTGTGTGCGTGCGTGCGTGCGTGCGCGAGCGTGTGTATGTGTGTGTGTATGTATGTGCGCGCGCGCGCCTTGGGGGTGTGCGTAACATGGCATAATAGTATTATCTCAGTGAATGCAGAGGAGTTGACTTGACTTTACTGAACCAAGTTATTGTGAAGGTGTCTAGTGTGTGCGAGTAGAAGCCTGTGTAATTTGTGCAGCTGTGTGTGTGTGTGCGGGTGTGCTTTGTAGATATGTGAAGCAAAGGTGTGAAGGTGCAGAGTGTGCTATGTGTGTGAGTTCAGTGCTTGCGACCAAAGGCATGTGTAATTTATGCAGTTGTTTGTAATTAGACATCGTGTATGTGCACGCGCGAGCGCATGTGTGGGAGGGAG
Organism: Escallonia rubra; assembly: GCA_033065855.1. Taxonomy (NCBI): domain Eukaryota; kingdom Viridiplantae; phylum Streptophyta; class Magnoliopsida; order Escalloniales; family Escalloniaceae; genus Escallonia; species Escallonia rubra. The sequence continues at coordinate 11,615 of JAVXUO010002249.1, read as the reverse complement.
GCAGGGATTCAGTGCAAGGGGAAGGAGACGAGATAGTTTATTCATGTGCAGGTGTGTAAGTGTTTTGGTGAGTGTGAATAAAAGTTCTAGATGTGTAAGCGAAGGCCTTAGCTAAACTATTTTACATAAACAAGCTTTCATAACATATAACTTGTGAAACACTTTCATGCTATGCTCATGGAAGTAAGAGCTACAGTCACTGTGTACAAGATATGGGGTGAACAAAATGCTAGAATCTTCAAGTAGCAAAGTCAATCCATGAAAAGCCTATCTCAGGTGACCAAGCAGTGGATACATTAGAGTATTAGGAGCTAGAAAAAGCTGCTAATACAAAGCAATAAGAAACATTGTGCTAATTAACTGGGGACTAGATGTAGGGATATTACTAGACTGATTTTGTTTTGTAAACTAAACCTCAAGTTGGGAATGTATAGCATAGGGATAAACTTACTAGTGTACATCTGATCTGGCAGGGATTAATTCAACTAACTTTAAAGCAAAAAAAAATTAAAAATAAAAGGTTATAGGACATCAATAGGCAGGTATGTGTATCTACACAAACACTCAGGAAGATATTAAGAGAAAGATTAGGGAATCGAAAGGAACCTCTAAGTATTCGTGGATGAGTGAAAAGATGGTGGTTGAGCCATTTGGAGATTCATCATAGCTTCCATCCGGTCAAGTCGGGCTTGTTGTTCTTGCATGAGTGACTTGTACGTCGCTACCTCTAATTTCTGAGAATTGAGCTCCAATTGTTGCTCATGCATAAGAGCCTTGTACTCTTGTAGCTCATCTTCCAAAGCAGCACGACGCCGGGCTTCCTCCAAAACTGATTGTTGAGATAGGGACGTGGGCGGTCTTGGCCCAAACCCGAGACCCTTAATACGACCTGGCTTTTTGCTCTTGTCTAGAACGGTCTTTGCAATCTCCGCTGGGTCCATTTGTGGATTCTCGGACAGCATTTCTTCCATTTGTTTCTGAAATTGATAGTGAAATTAATCAACGATAATGTGTGGCTTCTAACAAGGAAAATTATCATTGTAAATGGCAGTTTGTTACCTGGTTTGACTCGGCTTCATCCGTGATAAACTTATTGTGTTTCTTAGAGAAATATGTACGCTTGTGAAACACAATCTGATCTGGTTCTTTCTGAGTTTCAGGATCTTTCTGCAAATAATTAGATGATCTACATTCACATTAAGATGATTTAAACATTAAACCAAAAGGCTAAGGCTTAATCAAGTACCATCTCCGAGCGAGCAACCACAAACGACTGTGAACCAGTGACATGATGTGTCTTGAGTTCATCTCTGTTTTGTTTATTTTTACGACATCTATCCTGAATTTTAATAAACAATTAGATGGCATTTAATTGGACACTCAAAGTTTCCCCTCAAGCATCATTGTAAATAGCAAAATGCAGTCAAACATACCGCATAATCTTCACGTTCCCATAAGTCACAGTACATCTCCCAGTCTTTGACTTCCATCCCTTCAGGAGGGTGAAGACGTGCCTGTGTGGCATGAAAAAGAACCAATTAAGGCCAATGAGGCAATGGTGGCATGGAAAGATATATGCATACCTATATAGGAAGGTGGTTTAGGACTTACATTGTGAGGGATGTAAAAGTGTAAACAATTGTGTTGACTATGAAATGAAACACGACATTCCACCAAAAGCAAAAAAAAATACGTGCCTGTGCAGGTGTCAAACATATGTTCAAGGGGCCATTTCCTTCAATTAGTGCATTCCACTTTGCCTTTAAAGAAAACTTGAAGTTCCTTAAGGAAGTCTTAAGTAATGTTTCGGTGTATCTCTTCACATGAGGACCATCATTAATCACTTCAAATTTGTCCTGCAAGTTAATGCCCATTTTATTCATACAAGTTGCATTTACATACTACAAAATTTTGATTGAACAAGCTGTGAAATGATTGTTACCCCAAGCCGCTCATGGATTAAATCTATCTGACTTTGTGGAATGGACTGCCATGACTTTACCCCAGCAGGGATAAAACTCCTAACTATAATACCTATCTCATTAGCATACTTAGCTGATGCGAGTCGATCAACAGGTCTTCCCTTCTCAGCATCGACAACTAACTGAATTTTTCCTGTGGTTTCGACCATCTTTGAGGTTCCTATTCCCTTAGTCTTACCGCGTACGTTCTTTATAGGAGCAGATCCTGCACTTACAAAACCATGTGACTTTAGGTAGCATTTAACATGTGGGCAAGGCTATTGTTAAAGGTAGACCATCTTAATTGCATATGATCATACCAACACTACTAGCAGGAGATTCAACTTGTGGGCTGACAGTTGCACGTGCCACATCGCCGGGGGAAGCCATTTGAGCTGAAGTGATTGATCTAGCATTGATGCTGGTAGGTGTGGCTTCTCCCTGTACATCGAATGCTGAAGCCTCTCGAGGTGGAGTGACTACCTCATTTGGCATTTGTGATGCCAATCGCTTCCGTAAACGCGTTAGATTTCCTGGTCCACCGCTCTGGGGGACTCTGTTTGAGGAATTCATGCCAGCTACTCACCTGCTTACTTGACATATTAATGTAATGCAGCGTAAATGTAAAAGTCCGGCAGTCGATATGCGTGTAGCATTGAAGGTTAGGTTACTTTAAATGTCATAATTTAGACTAGGAGCTACGGTTAGAATAGAAATTAAAGCAACACTTAACATATATAGTAGTTTCACACGCAAAAAACACAGAGCATATACAACAGTTTCACATGTTCATTGATGTATTTGAAATATAAGAAGTTTATATATCTTCTGCATCACTATCATCATCCTCACTACATAATATGTCTTCTTCATCACCAGAATACTCGATAAGTGTATCATCCTCTTCGTCGTCTCTGATCTCTTGAGGACCCTCAACAGGCTCTGTGACTCTCTCAACAATGATCGGTTCAGCATCGTGCCTATGCAACTCACCCACTTCATTCTGATCAATCTGAACACTTCGTCGTACTGTTGGTGAGCCATTTTCTTGATAAACTTCTTCACTTTCAATGACCATGTCAATAGGCTCAGTTTCCGGTATATCCCACAAGTGTCTGTGTTTAAACCTTTGCACCACTTGCCAATTTGCCCCTAACTTTGTGTCATTAACATAATAGACCTGGTTTGCCTGACTCGCTAACACATATGGCTGACTTTGGTACCAATGACCAGTAATTTTAATGCTTGTGAAACCCTCAGTGATGTGTATTCCTGTTTTAGGATTAGTGTTGAACCATTCACACTTAAATAAAACAACTCTTTTGTCTCTAATGTATTTCAGCTCAATCACATCAGTCAAGACACCATAGTAGTCAATCGCCGCTCCCTCGTGCTCACCTTCAACAACCAGGCCACTATTTTGAGTCTTACGATGACTATCACGATCTTTTGTGTGAAACCTAACATTATTTACAATACAAGCAGGATATCGCTTCCACCGTACGTCAGGCCCGCATGCAAGTGCATATATAACATCGGTAGCTTCAGGTAGTTTCTCATTGTATGACTTCATTATCTAAACAAATGACATGAAACACTATAAGCAAATAAACTAGAGATCCTCGAAAAAAATAAAGGCAACCTGTTCAATAACTTACACGGTTCTTAAACCAGTTTGGAAACTCCTCTTGATGCCTCCTAGTTACATTAAGAGAACATTGGTTCTCTAACTCTGCCTTGTGCTCACTAAGCATTAAACATACAAGTATGAGACACCATAGCAATAAAAAACAGAATACTTATTGAAATGAATTGGTAAAATAACACCCAAAGTTGTGGACTTACGCTTTAAAGTCATCAACTTCCTCACAGTTATTAAGGATATACCACTGCATTTTTTCTAGTTCTTCGGATGGTATGAATTCAAGCTTTGAAGCGCCAAATGGACGAACCATTTGTGTGAAAGGAAATGTTTCATCCTGCTGATCCACTTCCCCGCCATCATAATTGCGCTCTTCTTGATTGAACCTAGTCTCTACATCATTAAGATACATCGAACAAAATGTTAAGCATTCGGTAATGGAGACGGCCTCTGCAATTGAGCCTTCGGGACGGGCTTTATTGCTTACATACTGCTTCAAAGAGCCCAGGTGCCTCTCAATTGGATACATCCAACGGCAAGAAACTGGCCCCCCAAGTAAGGCCTCACGTGGCAAGTGAACTACTAGGTGGACCATGACATCAAAAAATGCAGGTGGGAATATCCTTTCCAACTTACAGAGGATAAAGACGATGTCTTTCTCTAGCCTTTCTACCTCTTCCACTTCCAATGTCTTAGAGCATAAAGACTTGAAAAACTCTCCCAATTCAACCAATGGACCATGGACATCCTTGGGCAAGTATCCACGCATACCAACTGGGATCAACCGTTGTAGCATAACATGGCAATCATGACTTTTCATGCCAGATACCTTGCCATCACCAACATTTGCACATCGTGATATGTTAGATGCATATCCATCTGGAAATTTCACTGCCTTTAAGAAGTCACAATACCCTTTCTTTTCTTTCTTTGTCAAGGTGTAACGCGCAGGCGGCATTGTATACATAGCATTACTATTTGCATGTAGATGTAATTCCTTCCTTATATTCATGTCCTTCAGATCCTCTCTTGCCTTCACAGTATCCTTTGTTTTCCCCTCAATATCAAGTAAAGTCCCCAACACATTATCACAAACATTTTTCTCAATGTGCATAACATCGAGATTATGTCTTAACTTTAGAGTTGGCCAATAAGGCAAATAAAAAAATATACTCCTCTTAATCCAATTTAGTTCATCAGCTGTACGCTTTCTTTTCTTATTGCTTGGATGCTTCCCCGGTCTGTGATCTGGAACATGTACCAACTGCTCTAGTACATCATCGCCTGAATACTCCCTAGGTCTCTTTCTTTTCTCAAGCTTACCATTGAATTCCTTGCTCCTCCGCCATGGATGATTCTCATCTAAGAGTCGACGATGTCCTGTGTAACCTATCTTACTCCTCAATTTCTGTGAACTTGTATCCTCATTGCATGTGGGACAAGCTAAGTACCCTTTCGTACTCCACGATGAAAAATATGAATATGCCGGAAAGTCACTTATAGTCCAAATCACAGCTGCATGCATCTGAAAATACTCTTTAGTAGAAGCATCATATGTTGGGAGCCCGTATTCCCAAAGCTCTTTTAACTCATCTATAAGTGGCTGCATGTAGACATCAAAGTCTTTCCCTGGCGCCTTAGGACCAGGAATAAGTAACGACATCATCATGTATTGCTCCTTCATGAGCATCCAAGGGGGCAGATTGTATGGTATCACAATTACCGGCCACATGCTATAAGATGTACTCATGTTACCAAATGGATTAAAACCATCAGTTGCTAGTCCAAGCCTAATATTTCGAGCCTCTTGTGCGAACAACTCATGCTCTTTGTCAAATTCCTTCCATGTTATTCCATCGGCCGGGTGCCTTAAGACTTTCCCATCATCTAGCCGTTTATCTTTATGCCAGTTCATGTTAGCAGCTGTTTCCTTAGACATGTAGAATCTTTGGAGCCTAGGTTTAATTGGAAAATGGCGAAGAATTTTATGGGGAACTTTCTTGCCCTTACCATTGTCAGCTTGCCATCTAGATTCCCCACATTTTGGGCACTTATCTTTGTCAGCATTATCCTTCCAAAACAGAACACAATCATATTTGCACGCGTGGATCCTTGTATATGACAATCCTAGTCCCCTCAACATGTTTTTAGCCTCATAATAGGACTTAGGAAGCTTTTTGCAATTGGGAAAAGCCGCACTCAATAACCCTAGCATCATGGTAACTGATTTCTGGCTCCATTTGTGTAAAACCTTTAAGTGAAGCATGTGAATGATAAAGGATAATGTTGTAAAAGAGGTGCAGCCAGGATATAGCTCACATTGTGCTTCCCTTAAGAGTTTATAGAACTTTCCTGCTTCATCTTCATTTAAGTTGTATGTATTACTTTCACTTTCATCCCTTGGTTCAGTTCCTTCTTGAGGTTCTGTTTCAATAAAGTTTCCCCTGCATACATTATTAATCAGCTCATCTATCCTATCACCTTCTTGTTGACCATTGTCCCTGATGTCTTCATTATCGCCATTCCCATTCTCATTATCATTATTATCAGAGGTCCTATATGATCTACTATCATACCTTTCCCCGTGATATACCCAATGTGTGTAACTCTGCTGAATCCCATTATCAAAAAGATGTTCCCTAACCACTGATGGATATAATCTGTTAACGTTCAAGCATTTGCGACAAGGACACGCTAGCATAGCATTACTACCCATATTAGACACAGCAAACTGCATAAACTGGTTTACTCCAAGCTTGTACTCTTCACAATATCTAAAATTCACTGACATCCAAGTCCTATCCATCTTCAACACCCTATCACAATTTCACCATAAAATAAGAGAAAAGCGAAGTACAGGGAAGAACTAAGACATTTCAAAAAGCAAACCAGTTTCATGTCATGACCAATAAGTTAAATGACCTATATCTTTCTATCATTTTCATGTCACGCACAATCAATAAGATCAGACACATATCAAAATGCACAAGGTCTCTCATAAATACAAAAGACAATCTCACCATCCCTAATAAGGAAATCTAGTAAGGAATAGAGAAAGAGGGTGAAAGAAAGCATACCGTTTATAGTTTTGCTTCAAAGAAGTGCAATTCTGGAGAGAGTCAGAAGCCCTATGCTTTTGATAATTTTTATAAACCTGAACAAACTAAAAACCACATATTATTCCCAGATATTAAGACAGTATCACCAATGCAACATGAACCCTAATTAGTGATAGTGTAGAATCTTTTTAGATCAAGTTTTTTCTATTTTTACTTTTCAAGCATTGCAACAGTTTAGATATGACTAGATGAGGGATGGAAACTATCCCTTGAAACTGTGCTAGATGGTCTATAAACCAAAAGCATTTGCTGAGATATTCAAGACAATAATCAATGGCATTTGCCACAGGCCAGATCACAAGCAATCAGGCTATGGCAGGAAGCAAATAAAACTTATGCTCAACCTCATGGTGACAGGGAAGATAAAATTCTCAGGAAAGAGTTTGGGGAATTCTAAAAATGTAACTGAGAATGAAACAAATGTTAAAGGTCCTGCACTAGTAGGTACTTTGGAGGATGTACAAAATGAATTCAGAATAAAAAAAAGGACAGAGGACTGATAAGACAAAACATATTGTCAGACTTGGATTTGGTTAGATAATTGGCTACTTCATGGCCCTCTTGTACAACAATATGGCCTCATAATTGTGTATGATGCTGCTAGTGCTTTGAATCTGAAAGTGAATGAAGCAGAGGAACAAGGGGGATGAAACATCCCTACACGATCTTCAAGCTTAAGACTGTTGAACAACCAGCTCTCAGCATATCATATTGTGGGTGGAAGTGAAGATTACACAAAATGGTTGACTAACCCTAATGGCAAGTTCAGCATTAATTCAGCTTGGAATGCATTAAGAACCAAAAGCCCTGCAGTGAAATGGTGGAAAATGGTATGGTTTTCTGGACACATACCAAAATGTGCCTTTATACTATGGCTTCTATGCAAAAGGAAATTAAGGACCAAGGACAAACTTAAAGCCTGGAATGTGATGACTGAAGATCATTGCAGTGTATGCTCTGAGACTAGTGAAACAATTGAGCGCCTCTTTATGGAATGCACTATGGCAAAGGATATATGGAATCAGCTATGTAGGAAGCTACATACCTGATTGAGTAAACTAGCATTGGCTGTTACAGCTTACAACATTTGTAAAAAGAGAAATCAGAGAATTTTCAGTGGCAATCAACAAAGGAGCTCTGAAATTATTGCAAAAATACAGAAATGGATGTTCTACAGAATCTTGAGCTGGCCAAAATCTGTAGCAACTCAAACCAATAAGCAGCTGTGCTGTAATTGGGAGCTACCATTAACAGTGTTACAATCTTAAGCATTGTTGATGTAATTCTTTTAAAAAGCATAGAAACACACTGATATTGGTGCCTCTTGGAAACTCTCTTCATGAGACACATTTCTTCATAGGCAGCAGCCATTTGGGTTCTACATAAATTCCAACTTCTAACCTGCTTCTAATACATCGATACTTCATCATATTCTTTCTATTAAATTTTTTTGCTTTTATCAAAAAACAACAGAGTTCTAATTTGGTTGGCAAACATCAGAGTTCTAATTTGGTTCTTCTTTCTCTTAGTACGCAGACTTAAGATAGAGAATTAGAGTCAGGCATTGTATCCTAGAGTCAATTTTTTGAGCAACAAGCCTACTGTTTCAGGGTTACGATGTAAGCGAAAATCACTGTCTTTAAGATAGTATTATGAATACACCTTGCTCATTATTGTTCTCCATTTTTTTTAACTTTGTCATGTCAATTGCACACGAGGGTACCTGAATACCAACATTGTACATGTCTACGATAAGTGAGCATACTAAAGGCATGCAACATTACAACACTTTTAAAGGCCTTTGAATCAAGGGGACCAAAATGTTACCAAATGAGGCCTTAATTTTTTTCTGGAAAAAGACTAGAAAGTAACTCCCGATTGTGAGAGTTACAATCCCAGCTAGCCAATGCTTTCTAGAAGTCAACTAATTAATCGAGTACAACTCTTAATTTACTGAGTTCAATATGGTAAAGTGAATGTTTACATAAAGGAAGGCATGCATAATCCAGCAAGTATGTATAAAAAAGACAGCAAAATCTACCTGTTCAACTTGAAATTGAAATCATGTTGTCATCTGTCTTCATATAAGGTACCCTGTAACGATGTGTATTTCAGGGTTAGTAAGATTTAGAGCCAAGGTCAAATATCCACACAGAGTTTCAAAGAAAGAATTACCTTCTGGTGCTTCAGAGATTCTTTAGTTTTTGATTTTCCCTAAAACATCAAACTGAAAAGATTTAAGATTCTAAGTTGCTCGTGATGATTTTTCCTAAAACATCAAACATCGTGGGAATCCTAGCTATGATGGCACCACAGAGCTTGTTCAATTTTCAGCGAAATTGTGAGATTGAAATGATGAAAATGATAAGAGTGGGGATATAAGCTGAACTTACCAAGAAAGTAACTCTAATCTTCCTTTCGTTGCCCCAAACTATGACGATTTTGGTGTAGAAATGTCTACCCTTAGCGAGTAAGAGATACACAGAACCGATCAAGAAGAGACTGAGAGATACAGAGAAACGGTGACAGAGATGTGGAGAGAGAGAGAGAGAGAAATGAGACACCGACAACCATGAAGACAGAGCGAGTAAGAGATATAGAGAAGAGAGTGAGGGAGTGAGAGTTACAGAGAGACGAAGACAGAGAAATGGAGAGAGACAGAGAGAAAGGAGGCGCGAAATTGCGAAATTACACATATTGCATGTCTTAATTTTTTTTTGGCCTTTCTTGACGAAGTAAATTCGTCGTTGATGGTTAAAATTACTTCCAACCCCCCGCCAAAATCGATTTTCACTCCCGCGCCACTGTGCATTGAATACCTTGCGATGAAACTTGTAGTTCGTCAACAAAAATTTTGTTTTGTTGACGAATAATTGAACTTGTCAAGAAATATAATACTATTCTCGACGAACTGTGTATTCGTCGACATTTATCAGTCTTTGTTGACGAACTGATGTTCGTCGAGAAAGTGTTTGTCGCTAAATGGCAAATTTCTTGTAGTGCTAAATGGCTTGCCGGCGTGGTGGGGTGGGTTTGCCAAGGGGTTTGCCGGCGTGGTGGGGTGGGGTGAGTGTCCCAGAAAAATTACACGGGCAGCCTACGGCGGCGGTATCAAAACTTAAAATGTGACTAGAATTTGACGGCGCACTTCAAGCTTTCCGCCCTAATTTTACAGACCCAAGAGAAGGTTGAAGATCATGTGTTCATATGCTCTAACAGTAGGCATTTCAAATGCTTGGTTTGTACGAGCCCGGTATTCCTCAACGGCAGTGTGGTTCCTTGTACGGGGTAATCCTGGGAAAGCTCATTGGCAGGCAGTGAAGTGGATACTTTGATACTTGAAAGGTACTGCGGACACTGGTTTAGTCTATCATCGAGGCAGTGATGTGAATGGTAGAGTTGTTGGATATGTGGATTCATACTACGCTGGAGATTTGGATAGGAGAAGATCTTTGATAGCATATATCTTCACTTTTTTGAGTTATGTGATCAGTTGTTAGGCTACTCTACAGACTATTGTTGCCTTGTCCACTACAGAAGCTGAGTACATAACATCGATTGAAGCAGTGAAGGAAGCTATTTGGTTGAAGGGCTTGGTTGGTGATTTGGGGTTGAAGCAAGATTCTAGTATTGTTTACTGCAACAGCCAAAATGCCATACATCTGACCAAAAATCAGATGTTCCATGAGCGGACCAAGCACATTGATGTCAAGTTTCATTTTATTCAGGATGGGGTTTCTCATGATACTATTATGGTAGAGAAGATTTCCACATATGAAAATCCAGCAGACATGATGACAAAGCATATCCTAGAGATCAAGTTTAATCATTGCTTAGATTTGATCGGTATCAGCAGTATTTGAGGTGCAGCCCTATGGATAGGTGTGATAGCAGCAGATGATATTTTCAGGTTATTTTCAGCTTGTTTTATTCAAGCCAAGGTGGAGATTTGTGATAACGTGTCTCAGATAAAAAACCCGGAATGTGTGGGTGTCCCACATCGGTTATCTAAAGAATGTTACAACTTGGCCCTAAGTATATAAGTCCTCTTGTCCCAAATTGGTTATTTAAAGAAATTAAAGTCACTACTTATCTCTAAGTATATATATGTTGCCTTGTATTGTGTTTTCAGTACAAGAGAGAAAAGCCATTCTCTGGGAGGATTTGTTGAGAGAGACAAAGATCTGTAATCTCCGTAGCCAGACATAGTGAAATCGCTACTAGCACCGTGAGGTAGGCTTTCCCCAAACCACGTAAATCTTGTGTCTTGTTTGCTTCTATTTTTTGTTATTGTTTTCGATTCTCTTCTTTATTGCGTGGTGAAAAATCTACTATATTCTTTAACAATGTATGCTTAAACTTTGTTATTGGCTTACCTTTCAAACCCTATAAGGAAAAAAATAAAACAGAAAGATTCCATCACGGTGGTCGTTGATCAATATTCCTAAACGGAACACTTTCGTTTATGCAACAAGACCTTGGATGCTTCCAACAAGGCTGATCTTTAGTTAAAATTCAGACTTCATGGCAACCCTAAAGCAATTACTTTGGCTGATCCAAAATTCATGAGTTATTTCTGGCACACACTCTGAGAAAAGCTAGACATGCATCCTAAATTTAGCTAGTCTATCATCCTCAAACCCATGGAGAAAATGAAGATGTGAATCGAAGCTTGTGAGATGTTTAATTAGGAAAACCCTCAAGAATGGCTTCTCACTATGCCGTAATCTGAATCTGTATATTGTTAGAGACAAAGTGTCACACAAACTTGTAATTTTTTGCACTACTCACGCTCACAATATATGAGGAGGTGGAAATGGAGAGAACTTGAAGAGAACACAAAATATAACTTAAAATTTTATCACATTCTCATACTTCTTGATCTTCTTCTTC